>CM075857.1:7031707-7181707 GCA_037975125.1 Latrodectus hesperus | reverse complement strand
AGGAATTATTTATAATATAACCAGTATTTTTAGTATTAATCATAACATAACAAGTATTCTTCATTTACAATGAGGAATGGTTAAAACATCAAACTTGAAATTGATAATTTTGTGTTTGAAATGTGAGAGAAATATTTTCATAAATCTTATCGTTTTAGCTAATCTAAAAATAGAAAGCTGCGTATATAATTAACTAAAATTTTCTGAATAATATTTTAGAATTAATTGCATAGTTTTTAATTCAATGATGGTGTTCATCATGAGTATTTTATTGTGATACTTAGAAATTTCGACAACCAAATATATATTTATCGTTAGAAATCTTTAAAAATAATATTTCTAAAACATAATATCTATTGTATTTTGGAAACGATGCGATAGTAAAAAGAGAAAAGAGCATTTGAATAAAGTAATTTATAAATTATAATAATCTTCTTGGTAGGTAAAAGTACTTAATCTTTTTTATTAGATAATTTTGATTTTGATGTTGTAATATTTAAAGCTTATGTTGTTGGGAACAGTGTAAGGATTTTAAATAATTTAGGAATTCATTAATTTGATTTTAACTTAATAAGAAACGCCTGAGGTAAGAAATAGAAATGACTTTTCACACAGTTACAAGCAATAAAAATACACTTTCGTATATAATTAATAAATAGTTTACTCACATAATCATTAGAACTAATTAAAATGTGTAATTATAGGAAATAATTTGCATTCAGAAATACATAATTTCCATTGGAAATAATAACAATCTAATAATGGTCTGGATAAAAATTTATAAAATCATTTTATTAATTATTTTCTCTCACAATTAGTAAATTTTTATATTATTTCTAATTATGGTGTTGAAATAAAAGGATTATATGAACTTCGAATTTAAATTGCATTTAGTGACTTTAAATTTTTTTTGGAAGTCATATTTTATACAATTTTAGAAAACTGTTTTAATAATCATGCAACCAAATTGTAATTGTTATATTAAAAATGCGTCATTAACCTAAATACAAACATAGTGGTTTTTGCTGTATTTATTTCAACTAAAATGTATGTAAAGATTCAGTTGCTTTATAACATAATAAATGCATTCACTAAAAATGAGAAGTTTTTAAATAATATAGTTTGAAATCAAAAAAAAATTTTAAAATCTTAAGACTTGAACGATTAAGAAGATTACACGAAATCTAGCAATAAACTATATACATAATTTGCAGTTACTATAAATTACATATCACTGAAATAAATTTAATATTTAATAATAATAAATTGAAATGGTAGTCGATATATTGATGGTATTTTTATATTTTAAATATAAATAATCGTTTTGAGGAATGTGGTTAGTAGTAAAATAAAATTACAGAATGTGCAAATTAATAACTTTAACTCACAAAACAAGCCTTGCTGTTTTCCTTAATGCACTTTTCTGTTATTAAACCTAATTTAATCCCGAAATATTTTACTAAAATAGTTCATATGAGATAGAAATTTCTATATATTTCCCGCAGTAATAGATAAAAATTAACCGTAGGGTCACCCTTGGCGACATTTTACAAAAAGTCGCCAAGGGTGACCGAATGGCGAATATCCACTCGGGAAAATACGGCGGGAGGAGAATGTCTGGAATACTGACAAATTTTTTATACATTGTTGCTATCTAACAATATGTTCAACTAATTTTATAAAATTAACAAAAAACGCAGATTTATAGATTTCAAACATCAATGGTAAAATAATAAAGTTGATGTGTCAAAATATCCATAAAATGTTTTGATTAAATTTTATTTTAATGATTGTCAAATTTGGCGCCAAAAAATCGCGTCGAGGGTGATCTTACAGTAAATCTGATCCCAGTAATATTTTTTAATGTTATTTATCTCTGGAGATTTTATCATGGGCATGACTAACGTAATGAGGACTATATTCGGTTGAATTTCCGCTAACATAGAATTATTTTCCGCCAAAATAGGTATTTAGAAAATAAGGAAATTTTTAGAAAGAACAGAAATGTGTACTTAAATTTATGTTATATAAATTTACAAAAGGATTACATTGTAGAAATTGGTTTCAAACATCAAAATCGCTAAAATCTGAAGATGTAGCGTTATTTAAAGAGTAGAAAGCACACTAGTAGAAACTTTTCACCAATAGAAAAAAAAAATCGCCAAAAGTTGTAAATTTGGCGATATTTGAAATTAACCCGGTTAATAGAATTGAACCCAAAATAATATTATCCATTTTTTTTGTTTTAAAATTCATTATATTGAAAATATTTGCAAAATTTAATTCATTTTATTCCAAAGGTGATATAAAATGCTTCAGAACAGTGAAATTTAGAATTTGTGAGAGATATCAGATATTTCAAGGGTAGATGAAGGTTGAATACTCACGTAGACTTCTTCCCATTGACTGACGTACCTCACCAGCCTTGATAACCTGAGCAACCTTAGGAGGGAGAGCATTTTCGCAAAACGTAAAATCCTCAGCGCCCTGCCCGCGTGCAGCAGCTGATAATTGTCTCCGTAGTCATTGTTGAAGATGAGGAAGATGTAGTCGAAAGGTATGGAACTCAGCAAGTCCAGGAAGAACCAGGTGCGAATGTAGGTGCGAGCAATCTCCTTGGGATCAAGGATCACTTGCTCTGAGTTGTCTTGTTGCATTATACCTGGAAAAGAATGCACAGCAGCTTTCAGTAAAATCAGAGTAGTAAAGCCATTAAATGAAGTTATTTAAAAATATATTTAATAAAACCATTCCTTAATACCAGTAAAGAGTAATATTTTTAACCCCTTGCCAGTGTCGCCCGAATTCAGTTCGGGCATAATACTGCGTGCAGTATTTGTGATGCCCCAACTCAGTTCGGGCAGAAGAAAAATTAACGTTTCTATTTTGTGAAGTCCGAGCTGAGTTCGTTTCTACTTTAGGATACTCAAGTCCCTATTTTCCTAATAAAAAAATGACACAAGTGGTCCTAGTTTTTTACCAATTCCAACTTTAGTTCTGAAGGTGGTCCATGACTACAACAACACTATGGGAGGTGATGCTAAAGTCGATGAACATCTTACAGACTTCCCGGTTGCTAGAAAAGGAGGTAAAAATATTACTAGAAAATATTTTTCCATCTCCTACACCAGGCGTTACATAAATAACTCCTTTATTTTGCATACTTCAGCAGGAAGTTGCGAAAAATGTAAACTTCAGAAAATCAATTGTTGAATTAAATAAACCAAATATTTAACTACCAGGATCAGGGCGTTCTAGTGAAAGCTTACTGCGCCTCACAGGTCGACACTTTCCAGAACACATCCCATGAATGTGGAAAAAATCTACTCCAACCAGGCAGTGTTTTATATACTGTCGTAAAATCGATGAACAAGGGAAGAGAATAAGGCATGAGACAAGAGTTAATTGTAAAACGTGCAATAGGCTTTTGAGCAGTACCTTGTTTTGGGGGATACCATACTGTAAAAGATTTGTAAAATTTATGTATTGAAAATCATATTGTTGTGTTTTTATATTATACTAGTTACGTTTAGATTTAAAATTTCGTTTAATTTGCTCAATATGAATAACATGTATGTGTAATCAATGTTTTATATGTATGTAAAAACTATAAATATAGTTTGTATTTAAAACTTTATTTTTGTTATAAAAAAGCATTTTTTCTAACTCTTATGATAATATAAATAAAATTAAATAGTCAAAAAATTTTCCATTTTTGGTCCAGTTTTTCTGAAATATATGTCACGGTTAAGGGGTTAATAAAACCATTTCGTAAAGCCAGTTTAAGCAATTAGTACTTTTCCATTATACCTCCGCTTTTGATAACTTCCGTAATGGGAAAGAAAAAAATTATAAATTACTGTCATAAATAATACTTTTGCATCATGTATTATTTTAAAAAAAATTAGATTTCCAGAAACTATGCTTAAAAATAATATAAATATTACATTTTAAAAACTAAACAACTATCACTTATGGATAAAACTTATTTAAAAGCCAATGTTTATTTCCGGCGCAAGTTGTTTAGCAATCACATCGATGATCGATTGCGTAAGTATAATGTAATAGCACCTTTTTCGATAAGGCAAAATTGTAATTTTGCTGTATTTAGTTGTTTTTTGACCTTGATGATTTGGGACCGTAATGCATCTTTTAACCTACAAAATCATCCCCAAGCAAACTTTTGCAACAACTAGCTTTAGCTTTCTTAAGCATATAGCTTGTTTACCCTTGTTTATCACTTTTTAGTCAATTTTCACCAAAAAAAAATTTATTTAGTATATATTAAATTCAGGAAACAATTTTCAGAAAATTAAAACTTTATCTACATTATATTATTTTCCCTTCTCCGTATAAAACCTGCTATTTCTTCAGGATACTAAGTGGGGGTATAATGGAAAAGTACCAAATAATAATACTTCTGATAAAACCTCTCGTAAAATTACTAAAAACTAGTTGTCTGTAAAAAATTGTAAAAAAGTAATAATTTATGCATATATTTCTCTTAGAAGTAAGGTCACTGGAATAAATTTCTCCATAAATTTCTTTTTTTACTAATGGAAACTGTCTGGAAATGTTCATTATTCTAGCGAAAGCAATCAATTAATTAGTTAATATGTTGTAATAGAAAAAGCCGCCACAATTTTTTCAAAATAATATTCACTATTGAGAATTAATCATGCAATTTTAATTTTATGCTCTCACATTAGTTGGCATAAAAAATAATGATTAAAATGTTTTCATATTTAATAATAATAGTAAAAAAATCGTTTCCCTAAGAACACTTTTTATTATTATTTTTGAAAAATGATCTGATTAATGCCTTATTAAAAGTTTTCAGTGCTTCTTTATTTACATGTTTTTTGCTTAGATTAATATAGTTTAAATCAATGTTACACAAAACAAATGCTAAAACATGTGAAATACTAATAAAGATAAAAATTTCAATTTGGTACTTGTTTCAGGTGAATAATTTGTATGGCTGATTAGTCAAAATCTCTCTTGTCTCAGTTAATTAATGTTATCATGTTCTTTATTATAACGTTGTATAATATTTGCTGATTTAGAGTGAACACTGATTATGAACAGATTTTCTTTGCTAGTAAGTTCAAATACACTCAAAAAGAATCCAAATAACTTTATTTGAGAAGAAAAGTATACATTTTTTTATGCTTCTACTTTTTATTTTTACACACAACGTTCTGTTTTCTACTTTGACTTGAATGCTTTACGTTTTATTTCAATGTATTTTGCAATTTTCATTGAATTTCTTAAGGTACATTAACCAAGAATTGCTGCCGCCTACCCTGTGTATTGGTCAGAGAGCCTGACTGTGGATAGGGAGGTCCTGGGTTCGAATCCTAGTTCGGGCATGGATGTATTTCCTCTCTCTGTCTATTCTGTCTTTGTCCTTTCTTTGTATGAATAGTTGCCTACCCTATAAACGGGTTCTTATGGCATGTGTGTACTGAGGAATTCCGACTCCACACCAAAATATGGTTCAGTTGGAAAGGTGGAGCAGCACACCCCATATTGTCAGCCTGGCTGGCACAAGACAACAACAACCAAGAATTGCTAGTTTTTTCGTTGATGTCTACAACACTTTTCAATATTATTTAATATCATTATGTTTCTAATAGTTTTCAGTGTTTTATTCAATTATATTGTCATCAGTTTTAAAAAATTGTAGATAATGCTTTAAAAATTTCTTGATTTTTCTTTTTCAAAATTGAGTTTTTTATTCTCAGTTTTCAAGCCAGACTGTCAAGGTTACCGGTTTCCTAACTGGTAATTCTGACAGCCTGGATAGTGTCCTTTCATGCTCACTTGAAAGCTGTCATTTCCATTTGATGGTAAAAAAAAACCAATAATGGGTAGACGGAAGATGACTGACCAAAAAACAGCTTTGAATCCAAAAATGATAACAAAAAAAATTAAAGGGCCTGGTGTTCTGATCTATCGAATAAAAGTTTTTGATGACAAAATACTGCAGTGAATGTCGAAGAAAAAGAAAAACTTGAATCCGATAATGGAGCATAGACAACTAGTTCTAAAAGACATGCAAATCTGCAGTCGGGTTTTTCACGAGGCTTTAGTTAAAACTGGTGTGGTTCGTCGGCTTCAATATTTGATTCAAAACCAACTTCTGCTTGGGAAAAAATTAATCTGAATAATTTGAGTCATTAAAAAAGAAAAGAGAAATATAATAGAAATAAGAAAAACAGAGCACTTCATAGTTAGTTTCAATTGGCAAGGACGATTTATACTTTTGTATTTCAATTCATTAACTTGCAACGTTTCACAAACATATTTTAGTTAGTTATTGTTGCTTTGTGTATGCATCAATTATTGCATAATGCTTTCGTAATATTACATGAAAAATTCTATTAATATATTATTATTTATAATATTACTGAATTTAAAAGACGCCCAACTTGTCTTGTGGTCAGTGTGTCTGACTGCGGATAGGGAGGTCCTGGGTTCGAATCCCGGTTCCGGCATAGATGTACTTTCTCTATATATCCTGTCTTTGTCCTTTCCTTGTATAAATGTGGAGTGAATGGTTGCCTACCCTATAAACGGGTCCTTATGGCATGTATGTACTGAGGAAGTAGGTCTCCACACCTAAATAGGGTTCAGTTGGAAAAGTGGAGCAGCACACCCTATATTGCCAGCCTAGCTGGCACACGACAACAACAACAACAGAATTTAAATAAATTGGTGTACAACATTGTTTCAAGCATTTTTAAGTGATTCTAAGTGTAATTATTTTATGTGTTACGAAATATATTTTCTATTTAGTGTCTAAAGAGACATGTTACATCATAATTTCATGAATAATGCTATTTTCATGCTATTTTAACACTATTTTTATAATGTTAGAGTATTTAAATCAGTTATTTTACAGCAATTTTACAATAATATTACGTTATACATGTTTCCCTATTCTGTTAAGGAAGAAATTTTTTAAAAATGTCCCATCATAATTGTATTACAATTTTACTAAAAACGTAATTTTAATCACATGAATTTCATAATTTAAAAATAATCACATAATTTTAATCGCACAACTATGAAAATCTTTCTTCTCAAGTTTTGATAAAAAAATCTACGAAAATTATTACTTTGTTAATGTAGTGTTAACTTTTATTAACAGCAACAAAATATAAAAAAAGGAAAAATTTTCAGAAGATCATAGTTATTAATTTCATTAATTGAAATTTCAAAAATACATCTCTGTTATTAATAGCCCCAGTTGATTTACATTTATGCGCATGAAAAGCAAGCCAATTATCGCCAAGAAGCCCAAAAACCATAGAACAATCAACCATACTTTACATTTTATTGTAAATTTTCTACATGTAATGCTAATTAAATATTCAAGAAGTTCTCTTAATATTGCGAGTGTTTCGATATCACCACTAATTATTTATTTTTGCAAGGTAGTGTTACTAGGCATTTTACTTGGTCTCTTCTGTGGTCATTCATGCCAATTTAATTTTGAAAATTATCAAGAGGAGAAATAGTTGAAACTTCAGCAACTCTCCTCTTGGAGTATGTCAGCCATCAAAGAGTTCCAATTTAAAGTTAGCCCATAAAATTTTGTGAAGCAATGGATGGGATTGAATAAGTTACTCGAAAAAGATAAAGCTAAGGCAATTAGAGAGATTGACGAGATTGAAGATACCCCTTGCATAAAATACACAGTTGGATTCACGCAAATGAGCTAATTAAAAATCTCATCAATGATCAATTATGATGAGACACAGTGAACATAGGTGGCAATCTTAGGCCTAATTATGAAGGCAACACTTTTAAGTGGCTTGTCGCAACATGTCGCAAGTGATTTACAGATGAATGAAAATAATGCGACTCATGAAACAAAAAAAAATAATAATGTCTCTAATTGAAATAAAAATAGATTTTCAAATTTTTCAGTGAGTTTGCTAATTAAGAAATAAGAGAAAATTTTTGAATTGTTTTGAACATGAACTTTAATAATTTTAGTGCAAAAAATACTTGAATTTATTTATGTTTTCAATAAAAACTTGAAAATGATCAAAGATGTATTTAACTATTTCATATATTATTTAAAATGTTAATTTTATTTCAAAAATTTTGTTTTTAAATTTTAGATTTGTGATAGTTAATATATTAAAAAAAACTTGGTATTCGTTATTGTTTCACAACATTTATTAAATATTGTGAAATGTTTTTAGAAACATTTATAACATAAATCTTTTGCTTAACAGTGGTTGAGATCGAATTTGGGACCTTAGGGTCCAAAAAGTCAATCCAAAAGTCTTGCTCACAAAAGATCCAAAAGATGCTCCAAAAATCTTTCTCTAAAGCCACGGTGAACCCTCAAATAATATCATTTGTCTTTATTATGATTAAATGTACCTAGATTTAATTTATTTAATATTATTATACGCTAATATTACTAGAAATATTTTTAGAAACATATAGAATGCATTTATAACATTAATCTTTCGCTTAACGCCGACCGATGGCTAAGTGGTTAGCGTTCCTGACTCCTGAGCTATGGGTCCTGGGTTCGAATCCCGGTTCGGGCATGGATGTTACTTTCTTTCTCTGTTCTCTTTGTGTTTCTCTGTCCTTTCTTCTGTGATGTTGTATGAATGTGGCCCACCCTATAAACGGGTTTGTGGTGGTATGGCGCGGGTAACTCTACTCGCCTCCGTGACTTGGTTCACAGGTGCTGAGTAACGACAAATGAGTAGTAGTTTGTGGCCTTGTTGTGGCATAGGGTTCGTCACCCAAGTGTGTGCCCGCCGTTGGAAAAAAAATCTTTTGCTTAACAGTAGTTGAGATCGAACTTGGGACCTTATGCTCCACAGAGTCAGTCCAAAAGTTTTGCTCACAAAAGATCCATAAGATGCTCCAAAAATCTGTCTTTACGGCCACGGTGAACACTCAAATAATATAATTTGTCTTTATTATGTGATTAAATATACCTAAATTTAATTTATATTTAATATTATTATGCTATATTTTCGCAGAATTATATGTTTGGATATAAATTTTACCTACATTTTTGTACATCATTTTATATAATGAAAGGGATTTTTATGTACGAAAATAATCAACTATCAACCACCACCAAGAAAATAATAAAACCATTGATAAAATTCCCGACAAGCAAAGAAAATCACGTTTTTTGGAAGAATTAAATTGCGGTTTTCTTATCAAAACGAAAAACTTTTCTGACATAGCGTAGTAGTTTCAACTTTCTTTATCAACAGTTATTATTTAAATATGAAATGATAGCTTAAAATTTAAGATTAGTTTTCAATTTAGTAATTACTATTAATTTTTCGGTGATATTTAAGATACACAAAAAGATTCACTTCTTTTATCCTGTGTGAACCAGACATCCCTTCCTGCTAGCGTTCTTAAAATTGATGATAAACAAATAAGCTTAATATTCGGAGGAGTATGCAAATCAAATTCAATTCAAACTTGAACACTCATTTCGCACAGATACCTTCATAAATAACTTGAATAGCTTTCCAATAAATGAAAATATATAGCTGATTTTCATATAAAACTAATTCATTTTTACATTTTAATATCCCGATAAATAACACTTAATCTGTCACGGCGATGAATCGTTTTTCGGACTGGGTACAAATATTTAAATGCCCATCATTTTAAAATTCGATTTAAAGACTCTTCTGTTTGCATTTTCTGTAACTGTGTAATCTATAGATAAATATATGAGCAAATGCACAGCACTATTAACATCTAATAATTCTGTTGTTATTAAATACAAGGAAACAATAAAATTTATATCTTAGTGGCGAAATGTCTGGCATTTATATCAATAAAAATTACAATATATGCGCATTTTTCACAATTTCCAGGAAGCACATAGCAAAAAATATCTCTTAATTATAGAAAAAGTTTATATAATCAAAAATATGAACCACCAAAAATACTAAGCAAAATATACAGAATGCAAAAAAATTTGATAAAAAGGATTGGATGAAAATTGAATCAAAACATCGAATAAAAATGTAAAAAATAGAAACATAAATAAAAGAAAGGAAAATAAATGCATAAGTTTGGGGGGGGGAAAAAGAAATCTACATTAGTTTTAATTGAACTTCAAAAATTTTTTGGTCATCTTTTGGATTATTTTCTGCAAATGATTTAAAACTACTTTATGGTCGATCTTCAGTTCCAGGTTGAAGCCACGACTGCTAACATGCCGGTCAACTTTGACCATTTCAGTAAGCTTATCGACATTTTTGACCACGGCCCTATCTGTGTGAGGTGCATTTTTAACACTGAAAATACCTAAACCGAATCAAAGAAAATAAAATGGCACGCAAGTAGCTGTTACAATATCAGGTCTGCATTGTGCATGGTACACATACCATCTGCAATTTCAGCCGACGGTATCGTATTTTAGCCTTTATCAATAAAATACTGTAAAATGTACTGAAGTTTCTCTTAGTTGACACTTCCATTTTCAACACCCTGTACCGCACAATTGAATGAACGCAACAAAAACAGAAAAAAAATGTTTTGTGTGAAATGTCACTTTTCCAGCCAGCATAAAACAGAAATTATTTGATCAATACCTTACGAGAGATATCGATCCCAACAGCCATCTACCGAAAAATATAAAGAATTTCTTTTTCTTGAATGTATATGCGTACATATCTATCTATCCCAATATTCTAGTAAGATATATAAACTTCCTAATTCCTATATTTGGGTATATTTAAATAGCAATTCCTCCTTACGTCATAATATATTTCTGAAGTAACCGTAGTACTTCAAACATAAATTCATAAATTTCATTCGGCAATCGTACTACTTTTTGAATATGTATTATCTTCATTAGAACTATGCGAAATGGCTAATTCTGTAGGTTCTGCTCAAGATGGGAATGGCTTTTCCTGACATGTCCCTACTAGACCCTTCATCAAAGACGTTCCTAGAAGTGTCGGATGATGTCCCAAACTGCGGTTGATGTCGTGGAAATCATAAATATTCATGAGAATTTAAATTGGAGATTACCTTTGAGACGAGATGGAAGAGAACTCATTATACATAGATATATCTGTGGTAAGCCATTATGAGTGAATCGATGAAATATACTCTTTATTCCCATCGTATTGTTGTCAAATTTCTTAAATAAGAAATATCTAATTTATATTGTAAGTTTAATGATCAATGCATACTGTAATTAAAGATTAATAACTTTCTAAATAAAGAGAACTTCTCATGTTTATAAAAATCCATTTACAATTACCCATTTTACTGGTGAAGATTATGATGTCGCCAAATGGTATTTCCGATAGGAAACAAAATATCAAGATCTAAGACCCATTACCATCAATTTTTTAAGCCTTTTAAACTTTTAAAAATATAAAACAATGTCAAAATGTTTATCCATATAAAATCAAATGTATTCCAAATAATAGTTATTATTTTTTGTATTTGTATATCATATATTTTGCCCCAAAAGTTTAAAATTGGCGAAATTTGCAAGAGTTGAATGGAACTATATTAATTTACTATAAGTTATATTTCTTTTTTACCATGAGTTATTAAAAAAATCAGTACCGCGTTACCATCTAAATCAAGATCTCTTATTTCGGTTTATGTTCTTACATGAATACATCATAAAATATTTTAATTTGAAGGAAACATTTTACATAGGAACTATATAAGTATTGTCGACATTTGAATTCTGTTTTTTTTACATTCTTTGCAGATAAGTACTTGGTCTAATTATGAGATTAAATTTAAAGTCCAACAAGTTTTCTAGAACTAATATTTTTTAATTTAGCAGAAGTACTGTCTCAAGTCTAATTAAAATTGTTTTGTTTCACTATAGTACACGCATTTATTTATTCTTTAATATGACAGAACAGCAAAATATCAATGGATATCAAAAGACAGAAATGAACAGAAAAAAGAAACTATATATTTCCATGACAAATTTTGATAGATATAAAGAATGATACAATTTAGATTTTTCTCAAAGGGAATATTATCAAATCTGATGTTATTAAGAAAATATTGAGCTATTTTATCTTTCACTTTATTTTTGCAAAGGATGGTTGATTTTAGAATTGATGAATCAACATAAAATTTTGGAATATATCAAAGATTCTCTAAATATTCCCTAAAGAAGTTTTTTTTTAATTAAAAATATATTATCATTTGAAGCAACTTTTTTTGAAATTTTTAATGATTTGGCTATTTCAGAATTTGTTTTAATTTGGAGAAGGAAGTTTTAGATTCTTTAACTATTCAAAATATTTTGTTTTTCATAAAATCAACTTTGTTTTTGATTAAGTATTTTACACATTGCTGATATATGCTTTTTTCCACGACAGAAGTAATATCAGGATATTATTTGTAACCAAGCTTGATCCCTAGTAACACTCAAACATTTCAAAAGTCAAAAATTAAATTTGCATTTTTCCAGTAGTTTCTTTTAAAAAAATAATTTCAGAATTTTTTTTCCTTTTTTTTGTACAATAGTTTATGAAACATGTTACTTGTTCTAATACTATATTTTCTGTTATACTAAAACTATATCTTTTGTTATAAAGACCGAAAATAAAAGCTGAAATAAGAATTTCAGGAAAATAACTCGCTCATTATAATTATCAACAGATAGATATATTTAATAAACATTTAATAAAAATATATTTTTATGAAAAATGTAAATAGTTATAAAATTGTCCTATATTTTTGTTTCACTAATTATTTTCTGTTGTTATATCCTTTGATGCGTGAAATTATTACATAAGCAATTTTATTTTGTATAGAAAAGCGAATTTTGGAGCTGAGTAATAAGTTTGTAATACTAAGATACCTTGGCGATATTTCGCAATGCTTTTGGCAACATTTTGGCGACAAAAAATAAATAAACATTCGCCAATCGTCACGTCGATAGGATTAATAGTAGCTGAGTTACCTAAGGTTACTGTAGAAACGTTCTGGAAACTTCAAGTGCCTCCTACATTGAAGATGCATAAATATTGGCCTCCGCCAAGCATTGAGTTAGTTGAGGTTGAAGCAAGAAATCATTTAGACACCTAAGACATCAGTTCTAAAATTTGCTATCGAATAAAAACTATAGATTTTTAGTCTATGGAAGAACTGTAGAAATTGCAGTCATTATGACTGGAAAAATCATGAGTAAAGTTTATGTTTAAAAAATGAAACTAATCTTCTTTATTTCTGAAACTTCACAATCTCGTTGGTAGTAAAAAAAAACGTAATTATGGTTTAAACACTGACGAAGCATAATTTTAGTGTCGTTAAAAGTCAACTGGTATCTGAATTGAATGCATCCAACGACTTCGAACCTGAAATCCACAGCAAGGTTACAGCTGCTAACCGATGCTTTTTCGGCTTAAAAAAGTATCTAAAATCTACTTTCGTCAGTCGAAAAACCAAAATTTTGATATACAAATGCTTGATTCGACCTATTCTCACTTATTCATCTGAAACGTGGACATTGACTGAGAAGGACAAAAAAACCATCTGCATTTTCGAAAGAAAAACTTTACGAAGCATATTTGGTTTAATAAAATGTGAGAATACATGGCGAGGAAGAACTAATTCTGATCTCTATAAGCTATATAAAGAATTAGATATTGTTAAATTTATCTCAATACAGAGATTAAAATGGGCAAGACATTTGAGCCGGATGAACGACAATCGGGTGACGAAAAATATTTTCTTGGCTCGCCCCATTGGCACCAGAAGAAGAGGACGACCGAAACTCCGATGGCTTGACTGCCTTGAAAACTACCTAAAAACACTAAAAGTGACAAACTGGATGACCTTGTCCAAAAATAGGGGGTCCTGGTATGCACTTCTGAGGAAAGCAAAGGCCCACCCTGGGCTGTCAGGCCAATGAAGAAGAAGAAAAGTCAACAGAAAATTTCCACTTGTCTGAAATGTAGTCGTCTTAGTTTTCAAATTAAAAATATCATACTTACCCGTTCTGAAGTTAACAACAATGTCTAACAAGAAAAGAGTGTCTGAAAGACAATTGAAGGCAATCCATCTAGCAGAAAGATCGTCGTTGAAGAAGGAAATAGCAACAGGAAGAACTATCAGATTCGTCACCAACACAAGTAACATAAGCAAATCCCAATAAAATCTGCAAAACAAAACAAAAAATTTAAAAAACATCGAAATAAGAAGTGAAATCAAGCATAATTACATCAACAATATAAGGTACTTTTCTATTATACCCCCCCTTTTGATAATCACATAACGGGAAATAAAAAATCGTAAATTATTGTCATAAATAGTCCATTTGTATCATGTTTTATTTAAAAATATTTACGTTTTCAAAAATTATAAAAAAATAAGGCAAAGATTTTATTTACATTTTATAAACTACGTAAATTATCACTTATTGATAAAACTAATTTAAACGTCAATGAAATTTTTGGTTGAAACTGTTTTTAGCAATCACATCCGTGGTCGATTGCGCGTAAGTATAATGTAATAGTATCTTTTTTTAATGAGACAAAATTAAATTTTGCCGTATTTAGGTGTTTTTTGCCCTTGGTGATTCGTGACCGCAATCCTTCTTTTGACCGACAAGACCAAGCAATATTTTGCACCAACTAAGTTTAGCTTTCTTTTAGCATTTAGCTTGTTTGCCATTGTTTATCATTTCTTTGTCAACTTTTGAACTATAAATTCGATTTAGTATAGATTAAATTTAAAATAAAATTTTGAGGCAGTAAAATCATCGTATCTAAGTTAAATTATTTTCACTTTTTCCATGAAAAACATGCTATTTCTTTAGGATCAAAAGCAGAAATATAATGGAAAGTTACCCAATAAAATTAAAATTACCATTTTCTTTTCATGGAAACTTTGAATAAGAAATAATTTTATGAATATCAAGCTACAAAAAAGGAAATTTTTCATACCGTGTTACATAAAATATATGAAACACATATTTATCAATTCAAAATATATTGAAGATATAGACAACCTTTGGGATTTATTCAAAGAATGATTTACATATTCATGGAATAACTTTGTGTCTTTTCGTAAGTAAAGCTTTTCGAAGACGAGTTATTTTTTCGTGTGAAATAGCTTTATTTTTAAATGTATTCATGTATTAGAAACTGTAGACAATTTCTCTTTCTATTTTGTCAATCTTTTTTTTATAATCTGGTTTGACTTTTTCAAGAGAAGATGCATTGGCTTCAATTTCTCAGCACTCAAACCATCGGGAATTTGGATATAATTTTGAGAAGTAAGCTTTGAGTCTTAAATCTAAAGTTTTGAATAACAATCATATATTTCGACATCCACATCTGGCTGGAAATCAATTGCCATTTTAACAGTCTTTGTACGATGGATGACTTTTAACAAGACCTTTAACAAATCTATTAAACGTCTTTAATTTATTTGACTATAAGTGATATCAATTTAAATATGTTTATTATTTTACCCGCTATTAAAAATAAACATATATGTCAGACATTTTGTACACTTATTAACGAAATATATTCATAAAATTGATTATATAAATGTTGATATTAATTTCTCCAAAGATATCCATATATTTCAATAGTTTTACTGAATTTTTAATTAATGTAACTAACTTATAATAATAACAGTAAGAAATTTTTTAGCATTCAAACACTGGCCAAGAATTACACAACAGAAATTATTATGATTATTTCCTCTCTCAATATAATATAATATAATATGTATATATAAGTGACTTTATTATTCTTATTTAGTGTTGTACTTGACATTTATTAACCATTTATTGATGCTAACGATTATAGAACACAATAAAAAGGTAATTTGCTTCGAATTAATATTTTTAGTATCCAATAGATGAAGCAATAAATCCATCAAAAATTAATATATATATATAAAACATGAAAAATATTGAAACCAGAAACATAAAATTGGAAAAATACTAAAATATACAATGTAAATGACAAGAAGAAGGCATAGGGACCATGTCTTCATCAGGGGGAAGATGGCCAGCTATGCAAAAGGAATACTCTTTTCTGACATGCCCGAAGGACAAATGTCTAAATATCTTCGAGCAATTTCCCCGAAGAGCGTTCGTATTAAAAGAACTTACTTAAAAAATTAGAATAAATATATAAATGCAGAAAAGTAAAAATACTTACAATAGATGATGATGTAAAAATACTTACAATAGATTTCCTATAGTGTGTGTGTGTGTTGTAGTTCCTATTTTATTACATTATATTTTCAATATTGTATTTATTACTTTATATATATATATATATATATATATATATATATATATATATATATATATATATATATATATATATATATATATATATATATATATATATATATATATATACATTGACAACATTTTTTTGCCAATTTAAATAAAGTAATAAACATTTAAAAGAAATTTCCGTAAAATTTTAAGAAATTTTAAGAGTCCTTTGCATTTTAAAGAAAATAGTACATTTGTTATTCGGTCTTGTTAAGAAACGTTGACATTTAGTATTCTAAAAAGTCACTTAAGCTGACAACCATTAAACATGCATAAATGCAATATTTATAAGACAGTAGAGAAAAAGGGATTAAGTAGAAGACTCTGAATAAATGTTAGATTTTATGTAATACTTGAGAAGTAAAGCACACCAAATTCGATACATTGATTTATAATTTAAGGGAAAAGCGATGACCAATTTGTAAAACTATCATTTTAGAAAGTTAGGTGCTTCATTCATTTTGCATTACCAGAGTCGAAAAATAAAGTTTTATTCACTGTAAATACAAAAATAAATATTTCTTGTACAATTAAACTATTTTACATTTTGTTTATTTTTCGTTAAATTACCATTAATTGGTTTTAGATAAAATAAATGAATACTTGTGTTTTATTGATGGAAACTGAATTCAATTTGATTTTGCCATGTATATTTTAAAACATTTAATGCAATTTAAAACCGTTTTATTCTAGTGGAGAAAGACTTCATCTCATTCGGTTCGATACTTGTCATATCTGTAGAGCTTCGGGTTGAAAGGAATTATACGCATTAAAGGTTTTACTGGGTTACTGAGGTGTCACAGATTGCATACCAGACTGTCAAATCAGGTGCTTTCGACACCACTTTACCGGTTAATGGGAGTTAGTTCTATGAAACATTACTCTAAGCTAACCATATTCAAGGTGTATAAAGTTTTAACATTTTAATTTGTTATTTCTTGCTTCAGACTTATTTCATGAAAATATTAATTTGTATTAATATATATATATATATATATATATATATATATATATATATATATATATATATATATATATATGTATGTATATGTATATATATATATATATATATATATATATATATATATATATATATATATATATATATATATATATATATATATATATATATATATATATATATATATATATATATATATATATATATATATATATATATACATATACATATATACATATACATATATATATATATACATATATATATATATATATATATACATATATACATATATATATATATATATATATATATATATATATATATATATATATATATATATATATATATATATATATATATATATATATATATATGTATATGTATATATATATATATATATATATATATATATATATATATATATATATATATATATATATATATATATATATATATATATATATATATATATATATATACATACATATATATATACATACATACATACATACATACATACATACATATATATATATATATATATATATATATATATATATATATATATATATATATATATATATATATATATATATATATATATATATATATATATAGATAGATAGATAGATAGATAGATAGATAGATATAGATATAGATATAGATATAGATAGATAGATAGATAGAAAATATATAAACCTTTAAAATATAGTTATTCTATGTATTGATATTTTAATAGTTATAATTTAAAGTATCACATATGTAATATAAGGCAACATTCTTTAGACTGTCTGAAGTAATATATATTGAAAAATGTATTATATTTAAATTCTATTATATCCCTAATAATTTGAGTATTTAACAATACAATTACGCACAAATGTTTATATTCATAAAATTATAATTAAACTCTAATATTAGTAAAAATCAAATCAATCGTAAATTATATAAAACTTATAAAAAGCATGACTTTTTTTTATGTATGTACAAATGAGTTATACTTTAAAAAATCTATTCAAATATTTCATTTATGCTATAAAAGTTTAGAAAAAGTGATTATTTTAAAAGTAAGTGGTTTATATTTTTCATATTACAAATAAAGTTTCCGTTTTGTCCTTTTACTACGTTTTTATTTCAAATAAATGCTTTAAAAGATGGGGAAAAAATTGGTCA
Source organism: Latrodectus hesperus (assembly GCA_037975125.1). Taxonomy (NCBI): domain Eukaryota; kingdom Metazoa; phylum Arthropoda; class Arachnida; order Araneae; family Theridiidae; genus Latrodectus; species Latrodectus hesperus. The sequence continues at coordinate 7,163,264 of CM075857.1, read as the reverse complement.
GACCTTGACGTTCTTTCAAGGTCACGTGGTTTGCACGTGTATTAACACAAATTATTACACGTGCATATGGTTTACAACTGTAATAATTCACGATACACATGTGTATTCGTTTGTTTCCACACCAAATAATAAACAGCCTAATGATAGGAGTCCCTGCATTTTAACGTTAACCACATATATTACCTTCCACTATATTCACGTGTTACAAGGGAGGAAACCCTGATAACTCCCAAGAACGCATCACGACAGATGTGCTTGCATAAAGTATAAATAAAACAATCATTTCCTGTTGTTCGCAGTTGATGCGATCGAATGCAAGATATTTAGCTCTGAAAAGCAGTGTCCTATGCCTCTGTGGGCCCTGGTTCGTTAATTTGTTTGCAGTATGTTTTGTACTGCCTATTTCGCTGACTGAAAAACTGCTAAACATAATTAATGATCTCTTAACTTTGAACCGTGGACAAACAACTAGGTCGACACTTGAATTAGCTCCTATCACGCGTCACCAACTGATGGATGCTGTGACCACGACCTATTTTACGTATAGCAGTCGCTATGTCTCTACACGATGGATCATCTACTGGGTGAGGTATAGAACCCATTATCTTTCGGTCACATGATTGATGTCTGTCCAAACCATCCCATTATAACCTCAGATATTATAATAAATATCTTGAAATCCTAAGAGAAAATTGACGTTAAATTAAATATATATCTATTTACTTACATAAAAATAACTATCACCCCATTGTTTTCCGAAAAAGTTTAAAAATTTTAGTTTCAAGTGGAAATTGTTATTTGAACGATAAAAGAGAATTTTGAGCGATTTTTGCAAATGATTGGGGGACAGACAATTCAAGATTTCTTTTATTTTGTAGCATCATTTCGTTCGAAGAGGGTTTCATTTCTTGCATCATCAGTCAAGAAAATTGTGGTGATGCGGGGAAGACGACAGTTTAGGGGCAATGTTAAGAAAAGCAATCGGAGAATATAGAATTGATGATGAATAATGGTATAAACTATTCATCAAAAATTTTATATTGTATTCAGACACTATTCTTTTAGAAATATATATGCGTATATATGAATGTATGTTATATATATGTATGTATGTTATATATACAATCACATATACAATTTCTTTCTTTATCTTTATATAATGTAAAATTTACTTTTAAATTTTTCTAAAGTATTTTAAATTTTATATTTTATAATTTTTACTAACCACTTAACTATTTTAATATAGATCTTAGTAAATTTTGAAATATTTCCAACTTTAAGTGAATTATAATAACACATCTATCTAGTATAATAAAGGTTATTCAGAAATTGATATATTGGAATAAATTGGAAAGAAAATTTTTAACGAAATCTATTTTCATCATTGTAAATATTGCTTAATTAAAATATATTTTGCCTAAGAGAAAGATGTATTGCAAATGCTTAAGATGAAATGCACAGAACTAGATTTATTCAACTTTAATGGAATATTGAATTATAATTATGTTGATAAATACTAATTCAATATTAATTCGAATAATTCTTAAGGATAAGCATTTGGAGGTGCATTTATATTAATGTGCAATGAATAAGTAGTAGAGAAAGTCTTTTATTTTAAAATAATTTTTAATATCACAGTAATTACTGTCTTTTACAATAAATTTTATTTAAATATGTGAAAAATGAAAGCTAATATAAATCCAACTACAACGATTGTTATTTCAATTATAAGTTGAAATAAGCTAATATAAAAAAGATTATGTTTGCTTTCAATAATTAATTATATTCATATTAAATCATCATTTCATTTAAATGCCACCCAACTTGTCTAATGGTCAGCATGCCTGACTGCGGATAAGGAGGTCCTGGGTTCGAATCCCTGTTCGGGCATGGATGTACTTTCTCTCTATATATCCTGTCTTTGTCCTTTCCCTGTATGAATGAGGTGTGAATGGTTGGTTGCCTACCCTATAAACGGGTACTTATGGCATGTGTGTAGAGCAAAGATGTACTTTGACCTTCATGTTCTTCTGATTAAAACGAAAGACGCTCCCAACTCCCAATTGACTTAAATTCGCATAGCCAAGGCATAGCGAGCTTGGCTTGTCCAAGTGTCATTAGTAACAACAACAATTTTATTTAAAAAAATTATAATAATACTTTATTATATACATAACACCATTATGAATTTCTCGATAGTTTTAATTATTGAACATGCAAACGTTGCTTTATATGCTTTGAATTAAGATAGCAGATATTTTCCATATTTTAAAATCCAAATAAATAACTGTTCGAAAATTGAAATCTTTTTTCTAAAAATTTCATGAAGAGTAATTAATCTCAGCAATTTGCACCATGGAATTTCTGATTTTTTTACGAAATAACTGACTGAATTAAAATGGAAAATATGAAAATCGAGTAATTGTCTGGTATGATATGATTTGTCAAAACATTTAATAGAGGGCTGTGAAAAGTTATGACAGCATGACATTGCCAAAACGTGCAGAGAATGTTTCTACTTGTAATTAGAGTTGTTCGTTTTCCCTTCCTTCTCATTAAATATGACGTTAAATGAGTTACTGTTTGTGATTCCGTCGAAATTAGCACGTCAAAAATGAACATAGCCAAAAGGGAAATTTGAAGTCACTGACGTTAAATAATAAATAAATTCATTACATTGCATTAAATATTGTGTATTCTACGCTTATAGACAGTTTTAATTTAGAAGAAATTATTGTAATTCATTGTAACGATTTTAATTTCATAAAAAAACATTTTTATAAAGAAATGTTCTAGCTAACAATTATAAATTAAAAACTTTTAAATGCTTTTGGCAACAAGATGATGGATATTAAATAAAGGATACAATTGTTTCAATGTTTTTAAATTCTGCTTTTTAATTTTATAAAGTATTATAGTTTTAATTTAAAAAAAATCTAAAAAGGAATATTCCAAATAGTTTGATTCGCAAATGATCATAAGTGAAAAAAACGTTAAATATATTTTTGCAACAAGATGACCAGAAAGAATGTTAAATAGAAATTCTGCTTTTCAGTTTTATGAATTATTATAATTTCAATTTCAAAAAAAATATTTAAAAAAGAGCATTCCAAATAGTTTGATTCGCAAGCGATACAAATTAACAATTACATACAAATGAAAAAATATTAAGTGTACTCGTATTTTTGCAAGAAGATGACAAAAGAGAAAGTAAAACAAGTGTCAACCATTTCTTTTTCTACAATAAATATGATAAAACGGATTTGTTTTCTTCGCAGACAACAAAAATGAGTTGTAACATTTAAATCAATATCTTTTGTACTTTCTCCAAAAATCGATTTTAATTCAAATACACATTACAGCATATTCACACACACAGTGTATACTATGAATCATACTTATTATCATATAACTTGAATTACAAAACTTACTACTTTCTACAAAAAGAAAACTTAGTCATATTAAAATTAGTTTCAATATACTAATTTTCCTTAATTAGAAATATTTATTTAAATATGTGAAAATATACTCACACTTATATATTTTATGAAATTATAACACTCTTATATTATTATTATGCATTTTGATAAAGAATGGCTGAAAATTAGTATTGTATGCTATACTGATATCTGAAAATCAATACAATATTCAATAAAACTATATTGAAGACTAGAATATTACTGATTTTATAATCATAATCTGATTATTTATTCATTTTCAGCTTGAAATTTAAAGATTTTCAAAGTAAATTCTAGCCAATTGATATCGTTTTGATATTCGGTACAAAAAACACTGAAGGCTTAATACTTTTCACAAGTATACCGTTTTATAATGACATTTCATGCCTTGTACGAGGTTAGTTCGGAAAATACGTATAAAAGTTGAATAATAACTTTATTTTACATTTATTCAGGAATTACAATATGGTCTCCTTCAAAGTACTCACCCTGAGACGAGATACACTTCTGCCAACGCCGTTTCCACTGTTGATAACATTGCTGAAAGTCTTCAGTTGTGATGCTGTTCAGTTGCCGTGTCGTTTCTGCCTTGATGCCTTCCACATCTCCCAAGTGCCGCCTTCGAAGCACCATTTTGCATTTCGGGAAAAAAAAGAAGTCACAAGGGGCTAAATCGGGTGAATAAGGTGGTTGGTCTGTCACGGTGATTGAGCTTCGGGCCAAAAACTCACGCACAACGAGCGGCCTGTGAGCAGGCGCATTGTCGTGATGAAGGACCCACCTGCCCCCTTTTGGCCATTCTTGCCCAGCTTTGCAAGAAACTTGATGTTGATGCGCGTTCCTCAATCAGAGAGAACTTCATGCGGACAGCAGGTGAAAAAGAATAACTTTCAACAAGCAGTCGCACACTACTATTTACACGCAGAGCATTCAGACTCGAACTGAGTGTTGATGGGATTGGTTACAACAGTAGTGCCACCTGGCGGTGACTGCAAACTGTAAAATAAAGTTATTATTCGACTTTAATACGTATTTTCCGGACAAAACTCGTATAATCATAATTTTATATACCTTTGCCTGTAGTCACTTGTATTAAAGGGCTTTTTTCTAATGAATATATTAGAGGGAACTTTTGAGATTCTGTTATACGAAAAAACTCTCTCTCTGCTGTATCTGCTTTCAAAAACTTCTATTCAAAGAACAAGAATCAACATTCACAATTTAGTTATTAAATTAGCAGTTTATCTCAAAACTAAGCTATTGTTGCTAATTTAGTTGAATTATTCTTGAATAGATATTATAGCGCCTACATTTTGCGATAAATTGTTTGCATTTTCAATTTTCACTATACTTAAAGTTTGATTATAAACTGTTATAAGAATTACATTAAAATTACCTGAACGGAATAGAGAATTAAATAGAAATATGAAAATAATAGTGATTTAACGATAAAACTTATTTATTTTAGATGAACCATTGTTACTAAATATTATCAGATTTATTATTCCCATTGTTTGCTTGTAACAAAATTATTAGATAAGAGTTTCTTCCCACTCTAAATTAATAACTCTTTTATAAGAAAAGAAATATAGTATTTTGTTTGCTATAGCAATTTTATGCTAAAGAATGATGTTGTTATAGATATATCATTTTTTATCACTGAATATATTTTGGATATAAAATTCAGTTCGAGATTATAGATAATTTACCGGGTTTTAACGCTTTATAGCTTTAAATATATAAAGTCTACCTTTCAGTACTAATAACTGTTAAAATAATTTACTTCTAATTCTTATTTGTATCATTTCCAGTTCTATTGTCCTCCACCAAGTGTGATATATTTTAGATATTTAAGCTATTTATATTAAAATGAATGAGGTCATTTAGTATAAAGTGACCTTTTGCTCTTTTCCTATCCATTTCAGTACTAACAACTGATGAAAGAACATTTTTATAATTTTTGCTTACATTAATGCTAGTTCTATTGTCCTTCACTTAGTGAAGAAGTGATAAAAATTTACAAAAATGATGACAAACTAACAAGAAGGATTTTGTGACTCTTAAGGTTTCTTTATCTTACATGTTAAGTTAAAAGAGTTCCAGTATCTGTCATAATCTTACCACTAGATAATTCCTATTCTTCGGTATTAATGACCAATAGAAGAATATATTTCTAATATTCTTTTACATTATTACCAATTCCTGTGTTCTTTACTAAGCCTTAAGGTAATAACAGTTGTGTAAGTGATGACGAATACCCAAAAAGCATTTTATATAGCCATTAAGATCCCCAGATCTTACACCTTCGGATTTTTTTAGGACTACATGAAACACGATATTTACGTAGTACTTTTTCTGTACTTCTAAACAACAAAATTGCTTCTTTTTTAGGATTTCATTATTTTTGTGTTGAATCATTGAAAGAGGGGAATTTTCGGACTTGCAATCTATCCAATTTGACTATCATTAAGATATTTGGCGAAGAAAGCACACGGGACATTTCTAATGACACGTAAGAAACTTGTGTGAAAACGTGTTTTTTTAATACAATGTATACAACCATATTTATGTCATATTTTGTAAAATATATTTATTTAAAAATATGATGAACCACATTTGTAGTTACTCTGTTTGTACCATCAAGAAAATGTAAATGAATATTAACATACCATACAGATTTACTACGCTGTTCTTCATATTTGTGATTTATTCCTTTACTACAAAAAATCGAATACATTTTTAATAAACTAATAATAATTTTTATGAATTTTAACACCAATTCAAACAAATGGTATTATTTTCCTTGAAAATTTCAAATGAAGGAGAAGGTAAATTATGCCTTTTTAAGTAGGTATAGAATCCTTTTAATACTTTCTATTGAATTAAAATTTTAAATATTATTTATTTAAAGGTCAAATTATTTAAAACCTTTAAAATCATGAAATAACTAAAAAAACGTTATTATTAAATGCGCAAATAATTTCTTCAAGTAGGTCAACACTCATTTAATTTAATAAGAAGCGGTTTTAATCTTAGCAGTATAATCTAGAAATATCATCGCATTAATCAAATGGTTATTCTGCCTAAATACCCGTGAAATCAATGAACTGGATCCTATCCAGAAATACCCAATACTCTCCTATCTAGCGGAATAAGTTTTGAATATAGCGAATTCACAGTTAATATATTGCAAATATGAAATCAATAAGAGCTGCCCGCGTGCTGAATTCAACACAGAACATTGAATATTAAGTTTTCCGCCGAAGGAAACATCATTAATTTTGGGAACTGCAATCAATATCTCGTGAAAGGCAACTAACTGTAAAGGTACGCCGTCACAGGGTATTTGCTTGAAAGTAATGTTGCACTTTCTAATAGTTTATATGTTAAATTTAATTAATATGAAACATAACTTATAACGTAAATACCACAAAATCTTAGATTTGATCTCTTGTATGTCAATTGTTTAGTTAATTCTTTTGCTATTATAAATTTATATATATATATATATATATATATATATATATATATATATATATATATATATATATATATATATATATATATATATATATATAATCTGGGTGTGTGTAACTTTTTAAATTTCATCAGTTCTATTGACTACATAACTACAAACTGGCTGCCAAAGACATATATTAGTTGTGACACCTATTGATGAAAAATGAAAGCGCTAATAACAACTTCTACTTTCACTGCCAGCCGGGGATTTCCCCGTCATTTATAAACAAAGTTCGTTTCGTTCTAAAAAGTGGCGCTAGAAATAAAGATTATAATACAAAAATTGATTTTTTTCTTTTTGCTGCTAAGATTTTATATATAAAAGAACATGTAAAGCATAAACAGTTATATTTATCAGCAATTTTCCAAAATTATTCATTACTTCACCCTATTGTAGCACACAAAATTATATATACAAGATTTTAAGGCATTCATTTAATGTGTACAAGATACTTTCTCAGCATGCAAAATAACACATGTAATAAATCGCAAATTTAACTAAGTTTAATAAATAACAACTTGGAATTTGAAAATGAAATGAGAGAATTCGTAAACATTGTGTGCGTGACTGTCCGATGTCAATCAAATGCTCATATTGACCCACAAACGTAGTGACAACACAACTTTCAATACATCGTCGCCTTCTTCTGTTGTGTTTAATTTTATTGTTAATAAATATGTTCGATAAAACGGAATAATTATCAACTACAGAACAACAACACATGCGTGATGGCGATAATTACATGACAGAGGATTTAGTCTCAAAATAATTTCAATCAATTCTTAACAATACTTATTTTCTATCTCTAACTTACTAACTTGTCTGTTTGACATTTTGAGAAATATTGCATTTGTGCCATCACTTTTGAAGCTAAGAAATAGTTTATTTTTATCACTGCTGTTCGCGCGCGCGCACACACACACACACACACACACACACACACACACACACACACACACACACACACACACACACACACACACACACACACACACATTAAACTTTTTTCGGTATGTTAGTTTTATTTTTATTTTTATGACAAAGCATAATAGTTATATCAATAAGTTAATCAATTATATATTATCCGTTGCTGTTTACAACCTCTTCCCACCTCCAAACCAATTTGTTAATGCCGTTCCGCCAAAAATCGCCTGGTCTGGTGACAAAGAAGTTGTTGAGCCAATTTTTAAGGAACTCTTTGTTATCGAAGGTAAAGCCTTTCATATGGTTTGACAAGGAGCGGAAAAGATGGGTACAAGGTCCGAAGAATATGGCGGATGCTGATAAACCTCCCATTCGAGCTCTTGGAGTGCAGCTTTGACGACTTGTGCAACATGGGGCCTGGCGTTGTCCTGAAGGAGTATGGTTTGACCATGTCGATCAGGTCTTTTCAATCGAATAGCCTGATTCACGCGGTGTAGCTGGGCAATGTAGAGATTCCTTGTTGACTGTGGCATTCTTTTCGAGCATTACCCAGTGTACCAAGAGGTCCTTAAAAACTGACTCAACAACTTCTTTGACAGCAGACCAGGCGATTTTTGGCGGAACGGCATCAACAAATGGGTCGAGAAATGAGAAGAGGTTGTAAACAGCAACGGCGAATATATAATTGATTAACTTATTGATATAATTATTGTTTTTTGTTTATATAAAAGTCTTCGGTAAAAATTATTCCCCAATCTAATAATTTATTATAAATGAAATTTAAATATATCCAATATGAAAAAGTTAATAATGAAACACAAAAGGATTTTTTAAATCGAAAATTTCCGACAGAGAAACGCATATAAATCGTCAAGATAACATAAATATAGGTGCTAAGAAACATGAAAAATCGTAAATTAATGAAGCGAGCAAAAATTAATAATGTAAACGTCTAACTGCAATATTTCAAAATCATCAATATTTTAAAAGTATTTACTTTTCATATGAAATAATTCATTTCCTAACATTAAATATTATAACTATAAATGAGATAACAATAAAAAAACTAAATAATAATCGTTATTAAACTTCTAAAAATAAATTTTTCTTCGAATGCTGAAAATTCCTTTATAAAAATTTTGAAAAGATTTTTGAATGATGGAACTCAAAATTATGGAAGAGCAAATCAATTTTTCATGATTAAAAAGATTTATCAAGGCGACACATAAATTATCCAAAGTCCTCTTCAAGGATTAAAACATCATCGGTTTAGTGGAAATGTTTTTTTCTTAAAAATCAATCTTTATAATTGCCCCTTTGCGATCTTCTCCACATGAAAATGAATCTCTTCCCAGCAATTTTTCATCGTCGAAACTTTTATCCTGGCCTTTTTAAGGTTTATTAATGTTTTTAAATGAGTGGAACTTTTCTAAAAAAGGGAATAGAAGAAATCGGTCTTCTTGGAATTCCTTAAGGCAATCAAAGCTATTTTAGGCTCTATTATTTTTCAGCATTCAGTATTTTTTAAAATTAATTATTAACTATTATTTTTAATAATTCTCAAATGAAATAAGTAAAATTTGTTTTTCCGTTACTTTTCAAATTATAAATTAAATTTGGAATATCTAAGGATTTTTTTTAAAATCATTGAAAACTAAATGTAGAATATCTCATATTATTGCTTGAAAATTATTAGATATGTATATGTAGGTAAATATTGTAACTACAAGTCTAGTATTCACTAACATGGGTCAACTTATCTTAAACAATACCATTATTTTTAGTGAAAATTTGACACTGCAGTATTTAAGCAGATGTCAAAAGTAAAAGGCATGTTGTTGTTGTTGTCGTGTGCCAGGTAGGCTGGCAATATAGGGTGCGTTGTTCCACTTTACCAACTGAACCATATTTAGGTGTGGAGTCCGACTTCCTCAGTACACACATGCCATAGGGACCCGTTTATAGGGCAGACAATCATTCATAACCCATTCATACAAGGAAAGGACAAAGACAGGATAGATAGAGAGAGAAAGTACATCCATGCCTGAACCGGGATTCGAACCCAGGACCTCCCTATCCGCAGTCAGACACGCTGACCATAAGACAAAAGGCACGTTAAAATATTATTTTGCAATATCTGGGCCATCAAAATCATTACGACAAATTACTGATCTCTGTTTCGTAAAACTTATTGCTTACTTTTTTTATAAACTTATAATTTTATTTTGTTCAATTTTATCTTTTTATTCTACATTACTATATTTCATGCCGACCAATTTGTCTAGTGGTCAGAGTCCCTGACTACGGATAGGGAGGTCCTGGGTTCGAATCCCGGTTCGGTCATGGATGTATTTTCTCTCTCTATCTATCCTGTCTTTGTCCTTTATTTGTATGAATGAGGTGTGAATGAATGCCTACCCTATAAACGGGTACCTATGGTATGTCTGTAGATCAAAGTCGTACTTTCACCTTCATGGTGCTCTGATTAAAACGAAAGACGCTCCCAATCGACTTAAATTCGCATAGCCAAGGCATAGCGAGCTTGGCTTGTCCAAGTGTCATTAGTAAACAACAACTATATTTCATTATTATAATTAATAAATCAATACTACACACTACATAGAGCTATTAAATTCATTGATGCTTTTTTTATTTGTACATTTTTATATTGTCAGCTACTAATTATAAAAAAATTAATTAAAATTTGTGTCAATGCTCTTGCCCTATACAATTCGCTATATTATCACTCCAATTGATTTAATATAATATATAGCATTAAAAACTTTTACATAATAATAAAAGCAAAACACTGTTTTCACAATGTACATTGAAATTTATCTTTGTTAAAATACGTTTCTAATTAATCTGAGAGTATGCTTCAGGAAAATTATTACATCAGGAAATTCGTAAAAGTATAAAAAAGTTGAAGTTGAGATCCACAAATTTATAGCGTCCTTCATAAATGTGTATTCTACAAAATCTTATTAATGAAATTGAGCACAATTGAAGCATTTAATGATGATTAACGAATAAATGAAATGGAAAGCATTGTTTTCAAATTTTGTATAAAAAATTAAATTGGCAAATAATTTCATTTTCACATAAAATTGAAAGCTTTAATACAATAAAGGCTTCAGTGAAGCACAGACGCAAATACCTTCCACTTGAAGAACTTGAAACGAGATGTATAAAATAAATATGGAGAATAATCCTTTTAAGGGACTGAATTTTATCAAATTGAATTTTTCAGTTATTTTCATCTTTTAGTTCCAATATTTTTCGATGATATTGTAAATTTTATTAAATTCAAAGGATGCTTCCTTTGGAAATGATAATAATATGAATTGAAATAAATTATTACAATATGCGTCATATTATGTTACAATATGGGCTTATTACATAATATGAGTTTACAAATTATCTCGTGAAAACTTGCAAAAGCAAAAAAAAAAAAAAAAAACTTACATTTTGTTTTTTTATTATACTTATATTATTGTGTTATTGTTAGGTAATTATTTCTTTGTTTTATTTCGTAATATTTGGCTAATTTTTTATTCCAAGAAAATTTTTTTAAATCATTATCATAAAAGAAATTAAAATTTAACACCATATATTTGAATACAAATAAGAAAAATACTGTACCTTAAAGTAACATATTTTATAGAGATTATTCTATAAAATATCTAAAATTAATTCAATTTAACGTCACACAATTTTAAATTACATTTGTTATTATTTATAAAGAGATGGATCCGACCAATCTTTGAAGCGATAGCTACCATAGAAAAACAAGCACAACTTTTGAGGAAAATTACGCTTGAAGAAAATAACGATTTTAGCAATTTATTTTTTTAAAAGCACTGTTGTAACAAAATGAAAGGCAATCTATATAGATCAAGCCAATAGAATAAGGAGTTGAAAGCTTGAAAATTCTTTTTAGAGATGAAGCCATTAAATATTGAATTCGGGACACCTTCCATCAAAGTTCCAATTCATCTCCTATAGGCGGCATATTAGAAAAAGCATAAAAAGTACGTTGCCATGAGCAAAAAAATAGTAATAGAAGAAAATAATAATATATTTTTTAAAATTTTATATTTAAAATATTATATTTTTTAAAATAATTATGGGATTGTAAAAAGAAAGGGTGATTCAAAGACATTAATATTTTTTGCCAATCTCTGCTGTTACGTACAAATAAGAACTAAATAAGAATTTAGCGCTTTTTATCAAAATGTCGTAGTGAACATAGCTTTTTCTTGAAGTTTCGCAGAAACTAGATATAAATCCAGATATAAATTTCATCCCATATTCTGCAATAGTTCTTCCTTCAAAGACGGGCAAAAGTTGTGTGTAGAAAATATAATAAGGATTTTATCTAATGAGAGGTAATTAATCAGCAACTTAGGAGGTACCATTCCCTGTTAGTACCTTAGAAACCTTTTAAATAATTTTTTTTGAACCTAAAATGCCTTTAAAAGCTAAGGTGTTTATTAAACTTGTATAAGCTGCCTGCCTGTATATAATTATCAACTTTCGTATCATTCCATTTTTTCCTTTTCATAATTAAGTGTTCATATTATTTATAATATTGCTTTCAATGTATATAGTATTTTTTAATGCCATAGTTACCCCAGAAATTGTTAACTGTCTTTTCATTGATTGTAAATTGTTTCTCCATTGTTTATTGTATGTGTCATCATGTTATTATTTTATTTTTAACTCAGAGAAAATATTTAATGCTATTGCCTGATGTTCAACGGGCTTAAAGTCCCTTAAAATGTTTTGTAACTTCTTGCTACCAATTTGTAAGCACAATTTCTTTGCCTTGTTAAATGCCACGATGGTGGCGCCCTCACGGACCTCGTAGAGGTGTGGAGCATACTAGGTGTTGGGAGACGGCACCCATTAACCTTAAGGTACAGTCAGGGCTCTATCCACACAGTTATGTATGTATGTATGTATCAAGATGATTCATTACATATTTAGTGTTATGAATAACTACATTCATTACATTAAATATGTAATGAAATATTCTCTTTTTAATTTAATGAATTATTATATTAAATATGCAATGTTTGTCAATGCATATACTAATTAAGATCTGTGGTCATTTTAGAGCTTCTTGGCATGTTGTCCCACTCAGAGATCTATTCGATATTTTTTATAATTTGCTCTAATTAGATGTAATAAATGAAATTCTGAATTACTTATAATATTATGTTTTTAAATTTGTTTTAATCCTCTTTTTAAATTTTCGTTCTCGTAATCGGGAGGTAGTAAGTTAGAATCCCGATCCAACATAAGGTCCATCGTGTTCACTAATGGCGGTTGGGACAAGTAAAACATATCTTGATCGCAATGTCTTCCACGTGAAATGATACCTCTGGGAATGGCAAGTCTGGGGGTCTTCTGTTTGGTACCTGTTACTAAATTACAAACACCTGTGCACTTTTGGGATGACAATGGCGCATTTACTGAATGATCCCCTATAATAGCTGCCATCTCTTCCGCTACTTGTAAATTGGTGCGCTAAATTGTTGAAAAATCCTAAATAGCGGGGCATTGGAAGGAAAATATTAATAGATTATTAAATATTGTGTTTAAAACAATTAAAAAAGCGTCTTTTTATGTTATTTAAAAATACTCATAAAATTCATATTATTAATCAATCAAAAATATTGATTTTAAATATTACTTTCCGCCCAACTTGTCTAGTGGTCAGCGTGCCTGACTACGGATAAGGAGGTCCTGGGTTCGAATCCCGGTTCGGGCATAGAAGTACTTTCTCTCTCTATCTATCCTGTCTTTGTCCTTTCCTTGTTTGAATGAGGTGTAAATGGTTGCCTACCCTGTAAATGGGTACCTATGGCATGTGTGTAGAGCAAAGTCATACTTTCACCTTCATGGTGCTCAGATTAAAACGAAAGGCGCTCCTAATCGACTAAATTCGCATAGCCAAGACATAGCGAACTTGGCTTGTCCAAGTGTCATTAGTAACAACATCAACAAATATTACTTAAAATTTGTACTTTAATATGATGTTTCTCTAAAATTTAGAGAAAAATATTAGAAATTGATTTTATAGTTTACATAAGCAAAGAATATTTCAAAAAGGAAAATATTTAGCATATTTGAAAAAAATTCACTTTCAATAAACATAACAGAAATTTCGTTGGTAATTTATAAGTTAATTACTTGCCGTCTTTTGTTTTATTCGGGACGTTTCTGATTGCATTGATCTGTGCATTCTTTCATCACTTTAAAATTCAAGAATGCTATTTAGTTTGGGATGAAAATTAAATGCAATCCTCTTAATCAAAATAATGAGTCAAGTTGAGTCAGGAGAATTGCTGGCATTTCTCTTCCTTGACAAATGACGCAGTCATTTTAATCACACAAATGAGAAGCAAATTTGAATTCCTTAGTGTTGAGAAAATAATAAAACATACAGCTTTGACTCTTCTCTGTATTAAAGAGGCAAATTCTAAAAGCCATCTCACATGATAAACTTTCCGAAAACTTGCTTACTACAGCTAAATTACATTTTAGAATGAGCTCCAGTAGCCTCACGCCGCTTCCCGTAAGCTCAGCAAAGTGAAGCATCATTTGCCGCGGGCAGTGGTTGGGAGGGTGACCACGGTGTACTCTCCTTCACTGGGTTGCTGGAACTCCGTGGGTTGGGGACGTGTCCACGTTAATCTGTGACGTCCAAAGTCCTTCCGCTGGTGTGGCGTGGATGTGGACAGGAGGGTGCCAGCTCAGGTGTGACCTCGTCACCTGACCGTGGTTCAAAATTACGAGGCACCTTAAAAAGAGCAAAGTCGTACTTTCACCTACGTGGTTCTCTGATCCAAACGAAAGACGCTCCCTATTGACTTAATTCGCACTGCTAAAGGCAAAAGCGAGCTTGGCTTGTCCAAGTGTCATAGGAAAACAACAACATTTTAGATTTGCTTGCGTTAAACAGCTTGTTCATACTTTAATTGTGTCCACAAGAATTCTAAAGTAAAATATTGAGAAAAATTAGATGGAATATTATTTTATTAATAAAATGAATGGAGAAGATAAAAAACGTACTAACAAAAAAAGCAAGATTTTTAATTTTTTATTTCTAAAAATGTTTTACAGTTGAAACGTTGTATAAATAAAAGGTCAAGTCATAGGAGCTAGTATTGGAATAAAATATTCCAAACTGGTTTTCTGTACCGGAATGTTTTTTTGCGTTTGTGTGACGTAACTTGATGTGAATATGCGCAAAATTTGCTTGGAGTTTTAGTAAACCTTATGGCTTTTTTCATTTATAGTTGAAACTTTTATTGAGCATAATGATATAATTTAGGTTGCTCAGGTATCTGTGTAGTTCTTGGCGTAAAAATTGGAAATCTCGCCAAACCCGCACAGGCTCATAGGTTTTACCAAATAAAGTCATTTCATACATAAGAATTTAAACTTTTAAGTCAGAATTTAATGTGCTCGGTTTTCTTTTATTAAATTTTAAAAAAATCACACACACATTTAAATATTTCAAACTCTCATAACAATATATTTTTGTATTTATTTTAAGAATTATTTTAAGAATTTGTAAAATTTTTTATAGGAATAATGTGAAAGAATTCACGAATTTTTGAGATAATTTTATGGAATATTTTATGCAGTTTATAAAATTAAAGAAATTACGGCAACTATTTATTAATAAAAAATCTTGAATTTTTAAAAGATAAGGAAAACGAATAATTGGCAAACTTTAAACAATTAAAAAATGTTTGGTTTTTTTTTTCGCTGCGATTATTTATTTAAATATTTTTAAGACATCTAAAATTCAAAATGAAACAAACCTAAAAATATTATTTGCTGATAAAATTTAGATATTTTGTGAACCGCATTTCATTTCGTTTATTGTCTACTTACATTTCATTAGCTAAATTTAAATATTATATATATATATATATATATATATATATATATATATATATATATATATATATATATATATATATATATATATATATATATTAGATATAAAAATCCATCTTCATCAAATTTAATATGATGTCACTCCGGTAGTTTAATAATACATTTTTATTAAAATTCATATCAATAAACAAAATATCTTTAGCTATTTATTGGTTATTATTTGATAAATATATTAGTTTTTGTTTTTTATTACAGTACAATCTTTCAACTATAGTCTCAACTATAATCAACAACTTTAGAGATGATTGCGCCCATGATCTTTCTATATCTTAAGCGCTTGCCATCAAATATAGCTATCAACTATAGAGATTCTTGAGTCCGTGATCCTTCCATATCCCAAACGTTTGCCGTCAATTCTAAAGATGCTTGAACCCGTGGTTCTCCCATATCTCAAGCGCTTTCCATCAACTATAGTCCAGCAGAATAATACGCGACCACACGTGACACGCAGTGTTCAAGAATTCTTTATAACTATCTTTCTACTAATCATTTAGCGCTACATTTCAGAGAAGCTTGAGCCTGTGGTCCTCATATCTCAAACGCTTGCTTTCAACTATAGTCTCAACTATAATCAACAACTTTAGAGATGATTGCGCCCATGATCCTTCTATATCTCAAGCGCTTGCCATCAACTATAGCTATCAACTACAGAGATGCTATAGAGATATCAACTATAGAGTCCGTGGTCCTCCCATATCCCAAACGCTTGCGGTCAACTCTAAAGGTGCTTGAACCCGTGGTTCTCCCATATCTCAAGCGCTTTCCATCAACTATAGTCCAGCAGAATAATACGTGACCACACATGGCACGCAATGTTCAAGAATTTTTTATCAGATTGAAGTGCTACCTTGGCAAGCTTGTTCATCCGATCTTTCGCCAAGTGAAAACTCATGGTCTGTGCTTGCATAACAATTGAACCGGGATACATCATCCATCTCAACACCAAATTAGCTTTCGCAATTAGAGGAAGACGATTTGACTACTGTAAAACAAGGGAAGTTTTGCTGCCTACCTTCGGAGAGAACGGCCTCCAAGGGTGATTCTACGCCGATACGGTTACAGCCTACAATGGTGGCTATACTAATTACTTATTTTGTAACCATTGACACTTCACAAGTGACTGTTGTTTGACATATGAATAAATTGTAGCTTACCAAATAAATTTTATTGTGATACCTGTGATCTTTTTACTTATTCTGTTTTAGGATGCCAGCAGCATATATATAGCGTATAATCTTTGGTTTTTAGTTAATCTTAGGTTTATGTAAGATAAGTATAAAGCTTTTAATGACCAGAATGACCACAGACTAGGAACTTAAAAAAAAGAATTCATACTGAGCAGTCTTGTTTTACAGAATTTTATTTGATTTCTACTACTGAACAAATTCCACGGCATCAGAAATCATTTTTATATTATAAATATAATTGTTTTTTTATTAATATTATTATTATTTAATTTATATTAATTAAATTACAATAACATACACACACACACACACACACACACACACACACACACACATATATATATATATATATATATATATATATATATATATATATATATATATATATATATATATATATATATATATATATATATATATATATATATCAGCCCATATGGGGGCCAAGGCTTACAGTGCGCATATCTGTTTTCCTGACTGAGGGTTCTGATGTGGTAAGCAAGTTTCAGTTAGGAGGTCAGCCTAACGCGAAGCCTCAATGTTTAGTCCCCAAGCATGCTTAGTACGCAGTTTTATCGACCCATTCAAGGGATGAGAAAGACTGAATCGACCTTGAGCAGTCAGAAGATCGAACATCAAACCGGGACCACACAATTAATTCCGCCACCCATACACCAAAAGGCATCATCTATACAGATATATATTCAATATAGCTATATAAAAGTGCTAATTAAAATGAGTAATTTAAACGGAAAATAATTTAAACTGAAAGGAAAGGAAAAATTTAATGTACATTGCTATAATTAAGTAATCTGAATTAAACTAATTTATAATACACTTATTTATATTGAATGTAAATTATATTAAATATACATGAAATTTTTGTTAAGTCACTCAAATTGAATAAATTAATGAATAGAAATTTAGGAATTTATTATGCCTACATGAAAAATAGTAACCAAATTTGGAGATTAAAGTAATAGCTACTCTTTCCTAAGAAATGAAATTTTTCGTTTCTAACCTTAAAAAGGACGAAAAGAAACATATTCTAACAAAATCAGCAATACCTTTTTACCCAATAATCAAGCTACAACTTAGAAAAGTAAAATAAAAAGGAACTACGAAAGTAAATACAATAAGAAAATTAGAAAAGTGGAAGGCAAAAACAAATAACTACAAAAAGGGAAAAATGTTAAGGGAATAACCAGAAAACTTTTGATGAAAATCGAAAGAAAAAAAATCTTGAAACATAAAACCAATTTTTTGGATATCTCATTGCGAAAGGTGGCAAAGTCTTAACAAATTGAATTGAATAAGATATGTAAGTAATAGCTTTAAAACTTTTGTATGATATTACAGCAAAATTTAATTCACATAAAGCTCTTTGTATCGATATATATCTCTGTAAAGATATGTAGGTATAAAAATTACATTCTGTTCACAAGGAATGCTTTAAAAAATATTTTATTTTAAATATCTTGAATGTAAAAATTAAATACATAAACTCGTCACAATATTTCTTTTAAATAAAACAGGTCTGCCTTTGATCTCGAATGAAACAGCATAAACGAATGCATGGATAAAAATAGCTCAATATGAAAATTTTTCAATTTTCATGTTTTCTGTATTTGCAAATCTACTGCATTTTTGACTCAGCATATAAAGCTACAATAAGTAATTTGCAATAAACAATAATCTCGATAAGTTACAGTTACATCAATTGTGTTATATATCGTTAAAGATGTTGCAAGGAAATCACTCATTTTCTATATTGCATCGAATGTTAGGAAAATTTTGAAGGTTTGTTTTCAAAATCACACATTTGTTTTCCTATTTATATATATATATATATATATATATATATATATATATATATATATATATATATATATATATATATATATATATATATATATATATATATATATATATATATATATATATATATATATAATTTAAGCAAGATTTATTTTTAGCATCTTTTATACTGTAAATTGATTACAAATATGTGATTTAATGTTTTAAATTCATGTAACATATTCAAGTTTTAAACAAGATAGGAATTAGACAATATTAATCCTTAACATCATCTTTTGTAAATCCTTTTTATATTGTTTCCATTTGGATTTACAAAATTATCAATTCGAGGGATTCGTTAGAATGGTTTATCAAATATTTTATAAAAAATAATTATAATTTTCATGATGATTTTAATAAAGGTATAATATATATATATATATATATATATATATATATATATATATATATATATATATATATATATATATATATATATATATATATATATATATGCAGAGTACTTAAATATATATTTTACTTTAAAACTAAACATTGCTAGCGTATGAATTTTAGAACAGCTAAAATTATTGTGGTATATTTTAATGAATTTACAATTGATAATTAAAATATACTTTCTAAAACTTAACTTGATGAGCATGTAAAATTTCATTTTGTAATATTTTACATGTCATACAGTAATAAAAGAAAATTAGAAGGAATAACACTTTTAAGGAATAGATTTAATAGAAGGATGTTTAACAATGAGTGTTGCTATTAGTTTTTTTGCAGAAAAGAAATTTTCGTAATAAGGATTTACGTATAATATGATGAATAATTGTTGCTTTAAAGTTTATAATAAATGAGTGTTATTTTAAATGCTTTTGAATCAACTTAGTGCAAACATTTAAAGTGATTTTAAATTTATATTTGTGTTTAAAATAATTTAAAGATGTATCTTCACTAGGGACATACAAAGATACTTTTTTTAAAAAAATATTCACATGTTGGATAAATTTAATCTTAAATAATCGTGTTTTTGCCGGCAAATTTAATTCGATGATAATCACGTGTTCTAAAGATCGTTCTTTATTTGTTAATCAAAGATCACATCATATTTCATGCATATTTAAAAATATTGCAAAGATTTATACAAGATCATTTTAATTTTGATATTAAATTAAAACTCGGATATTTACACTTTAGTGCAATCCTTAGATAATGTTATATATATATATATATATATATATATATATATATATATATATATATATATATATATATATATATATATATATATATATATATATATATATTTAAAACTTTATAGAAAATGATAAAAATGTTTTTCATATATTCCATCTGGGAAACAAATATACTTTTCGAACATGGAATTTTTAGACTGCAAAGTTTCCCGACAAATATTTAGCGGGTGAAATAGGACAACGCATTCGTGAGTTTCCCCTAAAAGCTGGTCTTGAATTTCGTAATAATAAAATAAAATAACTGTTCTAATAATTAAACAATAACTTTATTTTCAATTCCTATTTTTGACTTATGCAATGTCTGCAAGGGAAAAAAAAACAAGAGACGATAGAAAAAATGGACGAAATTCCACAGTATATGAAGATCTTCAGTGCCATCTGTTATCAAACTTTCAACTATATTTGAAATTGTTGGCGATTCAAAATATACTGAGTTCCAAAACAATATGCAGCGAATCTTACATTTTTGTAAATTTCTTTCTTTACTTCAGTTTGGAAATATAAAACTATGTATAATCTTGCAAATAGAAGAGTAAATTTTGAAGTCCTTTTGGGAATACTTTATAACAATATTTTTCTAAATCTGAAGAATAAAATTTAACAGAATATTTTATGCTTAAGTAAGTTTATTACACAATAGAATCGTTCCAATTTCTAAAATTTCATATGCATATGATAAATTTAATGAGCTTTTAACATTCCGTGTACAATACTATACAAACATGCTTTACAATTGCAGATGTTAGCGCATATTGTAAATTGCTTAATCCTTTCAGTTCATTGAAGTTCACATTTGCATTCGAATTATTAGAAGGTATATGTATCGCACATCGATAAATAGTTGAAATTATTTCGTTTACATAATCTACGAACTAGCTGATTATAAATGAATGGGTATTGGGATCTCTAGCATCAATAGTCATTAGCAAGGGAGCTTTTATACAATTCAAACAAAAAAAATAATACGCTCTACATTGATTGATGAAATACATACTAGGTTTTAAATTCACATTAACATCTCAAACATAAAAAAACTTATATAATTTAACTTTTTACTCATTGTTGTAAAAAGAAACCAAGCAGTTTAATTTAAATAATTCAAAAATGAAAATTTAATTTTTATATTTAAGTACATCAATTTAAATATGAACTAATAACTTAAATTATTATTTACGAAATTTATATTTTACAAAAACATGTGTATATAATATTATAAACAATATTTTATAATAATATGTTTATGAAATTTATATTTTATAAATAATATTTCATAACATTACATATATTAAATATTAAATTTCAAAGCTGTGTTATTATATTATATAACTTAAAATAAAATTGAAATTTTTTAAAATTATTCTATTACGTTATGTGAATTTCAAGATTAATAAAAATTTGTAAATATTATCTTAGATGATTTTATAATAATACAAATGTAAATATAAAGTAACGATCTTTTTTAAAATCATTGTAACATCTGTAAAATTCAACAGATTAACTTTTAATTTTCTCTTGAGGAAAGCTTACAGTTTCATTTAAATTATGTAAAAATGAATTTCTAATTTTTATATATTTCAAATTAATTTTGATATGAAATAGTACATCATGCTATTAATAAATTATAACATTATGCTATTATCAATATACATTAATATTATAAAGTATAATACTGTTATTAATAATTCAGTTTAATATTAAATTTAATTAACTAAAAATCATTTAATATTATATTATGTAAACGTGATAATAACTGTAAAATTATATTATATAATATTTCATAAATAGGCACATATAAATATAAATAATAAAAGCTTATCAATACAATATTCTTAATTATTTTACATAATTATACATATTTTAATATTATGGAATTTAAAATCTGATTTAGATGAAGAACAAAATTAAATTTTCATCATATGTATTAATATATATACTGCATATAATTTAAAATATACATTAATTTATAATTACGTATGTTATATCATTTTGTCTTATTATTCATAAAGTGGTAGTTTCTTTCGTTCGAGTTGAGATCATGGCTTAATGGTGACGAATTTGCTGCCTGCCTTCAAATCGTATTCTTAGAGCGGCAGCAAACAAGAAGAAGTTCACAATCGAATGTCTGAGTGTCGTCGGCAATGATAAAAAATCCATTCAGATTTTTATCAGTAATAAAAAAGTAATTTTTAATTAAAATTTTTTCAGTTTGTAAAAATTTTCAAAATTATGAAAGTAACCTGTTGTTCTAAATGCTTAGTTTTAAAATTTTCAAATCTTTAGCGATAATTTTTCCAAAATTTCCTTAAATCGTCATTTTTTCTAATATGTGTCTTTGACCGATTCAAGTTTTCTTGCCTCGTTCTCCGGTTCACCAACATCTCATGTTTTATATTGAAACCCATTAAAATTTCTCTAATTCTCTTTTTTTATTTTTATTTGATGAACATTATGTGTGTAAAGCATTGAATGTTACAAGTATCCAAAACTATGATTCCAGAAGTCTTTTTGAATCGCTCTGAGTCAAATGCCTTTAACAATAATTGAATTCATTCCGCTATGACACTTATGCTAAGTAACGACTCTGTTGCTTATTCTCGTTCAACTCGTAAGAATCCAAATTAAAAATATGGTTGAAATTTATTTTGTTTTAATAAAACGATTTCTTATTTTGGTTTGAGAAGCCTTTTTCCATTGATTCAAGCTATTAATACGTTTGTAATAGAATAAAAGAAAAAAAAATAATAAAAAATACAAGACGAGCATTCACTTCATGGTTAGTTTAAATCAGCACAAAAAGATGATTTAAATTTTTCTATTATTTCTTTTAAATTCAAATTGTTGTTATATTTCGCAAAATGGAAACCGAAAAAGTGCTATTTTAATTTTGATACTTCAGAAATGAGAAATCTTAAAAAAAACATTATTTTAATAAAATTAAAATTGTATTTTTATACTTTTTTTTGCAAAATATAGTCAGAGTTGTAGTAAGGGATTTTTTATTTATAAAATAATGTGACTTTTTATAAATGAGTTTTTACAAAAAAATAAATAAATAAATAAATAAATAAAATAAAATAAATGACAAGAGCCAAATTAAAATTTGATCTAAAATTCATGAATGTTTAATTAAAAGTATTCTCTCAAATAACGTCTGCTTAAAATTTTAAATTGCTTTAAGAAAAATATTTTAATAAAATATTTCTGCTGCCGTACTTGTTTTTTTAGCCTTTGAGATTATTTTATTCATTGTTTTAAATTAAAAATATCTTAAGAAGAAATGAATTTCTTCTAAATGAATGCTTTTATGGAAATACCAGCGTATATGCATTAATTTTTTATTAGGATTTTTGCTTTTAAAATCATTGACTATTTTCAATATTTTACTTAATTAAAGCTTTTATTTAAGCTTAAATTGATAAGAAAGATTTGTCTTTAAATGAAAATCCTTCTTATTTTAACGCAGAATAAGAGATTTAAAAATTTCGTCTTTAATTATTTATAAATTTAAATATTAATGAATTTATTTTCTGCTTGAAATTAAATGCATTATTTTTAATGCCAAATTTGAAACCTTAAGGTCAATAATGGAAGCATGGAAAATTTAATATTTCTTATTAGTAAACATATTAATAATTTACTCATTATTTTAAGATAAATTTTACAAGATGCGGTATAAGCACAATATACTTAATTATATTTATTATTACTTAAGAATAGAAATGGCATTTTGAGATCTTTAGAATTCTTTTAAGAATACTTAATCATATTTAATTTTTAAACATAATAAAAATTCTATGAACTTTCATGCATACAAAATTAAATGCAATGAAAATAATTTTAAGCGAAGCAATTTACATTAACATATTTTTAAAATTCTGATTTTTAGTATGACATGCAGTTTTTCTCATCAAGTACTAATTTTTTTAATAAAATTGAGCACATGTGGAATATAATCCATGCGCCAAATTCTGAGATTGGCGATTTTTTGGCGAATATTCATTTGTATCTGGTAACCTGATTATTATTATGTCATACAGAGGAAGACCAATAACAATTAAGGTGAAATTCAATTTCAACAACCCTAGTGTTTACGTCATCACGACGAAATTTAGAACATTTTGTTCCATTTCAGCATTTTACTAGAAATTTTTGCGCGAGTTGACTTCGTCAGATTTTTTTAGTGTGTTTTACAATTTGCTTGACATTTTGGATACTTAAATTCCAGGTTGTATTGCTCTTTTTCATTACTTTAAAAATTCAAATTGAATTTAAAGTTACTGCTTAAAATTGTGTCGACACAATCTTTCTTTAGTTTATGTATATATGGCATTCTTATAATTTATATTATTACTATAAAATACTATATAATTTGTAAATACATTTTTAAAATAATTGTTTCTGTATTTAATTTCTTAAAGATATTCTATTTAACAGTTTAATTTGTACTTAATAATTTATATATATATATATTTCTTTTCCGAATGTTGTTTTATTTTTCATTATTATTCGTGTTCGGATTCTTTTGGAATTTTCGTTAGAACTCGTATTCTGATTTTCTTAAAACTGATATTTACTTTTTCGAAGTTCCCATATTTTCTTTATTCGCATTCGTTTCAGAAGTAATTTCGGAAAGAATACGAATAAGGAAAATATTTGTATATTCTAATGTTTCACTTGCTGTTCAATGTTTCATTATTTTTTAAATCATATTATATTTCAATAATATATATATTCATGCTCTTTATTCATCAGGCTTAAATTTAAAATTTAGACGTAAAGTTTTCCAAAACGATTTTATTACGTCACAATTACAACATATTCACGAGGCATTACGTCACAATGACGTCATCTTGGCAACATTTCGTCGTCGCCAAAATATCTCAGAATTTGTAACCATGGATTATACGGCACCTGTGCCTAAAATTGGTTCCTAATTACGAATTTCGAAAATGATGGATATTTATATTAATAATACTTATTAAAATTTAAGTATATTTATAACAGTTAAAGAAACAGTTCTTTGGAAAAATATTTTTTTGAGTTGATTTACTTAAAAATAAGCTTATATGTTTACTATCATTCATTACTTTTTCCAATACAGTATACTATTTAAAGCTTTTTGTTATCCAGTAGATAAATTGCTGATATTTATTAAATAATCAACAAAAGCCACAATAATGACATCATAGGAAAGATGTTTTAGTTTTCTTAGGATTTCTGCATCCTCACAGGAAACATCTTTCTTATGGTCATCATGTCCACTTTCAGTGGATTCCGTCCGATGTGGATGTTGCTGGTAATGAAATTGCGAACAGATTGGCTAGAGCCGGTGCTAGCGATTTCACCACGCTTGCCGGTGCTCTTACTCATATGGAGCTTTTTTCTAAATTTAAGGCAACTACCATGGCTACCTGGATTGTCCCATCTGTGCATCCTTGGTACCAGGTGACGTGTCCTGGTGGCTCCTTGGCTCGGGGCTGCATTAGACGCGATCAAACTGCACTTGCACGTTTTCTTAGCGGCCATATGATTTCCATGACTTTCAACAAACATTTCGAGACCTGCACTGAGTGTTCTTCGATGCAAGCCTCTCCTGACCACATTTTATCTTGTTTGGGGTTTACCAAGCAAGATCTGATTCGGGATTCCCTTCTGGTGCTTAAATTTTTTAGGGTGAATGGATTCAAGGATCTGATCTAGCTTTGCTGATCACGGGGATTGACAACAACGAAACAACAACATAACGTTGATCAAATTTCCTATACATGCATAGGGATGCAAGCCAGTCCCGAACTGTATGTTAAGGTTTTAATGGGTTTGAAATACTCATCTATCACCAAGTGGTTTGTAATTTTGAGCTACGGTGAGGAGACGAGAACACACCTGAGCTAGCACCTTCCTCTTAACATCTACACCACAACAACAGAAGGACATTTGATATCACAGATTAAAGTGGACACGTCCCTAACCCACGGAGATCCAGCAACCTAATATGAGTAAATGTGGTCACCCTCCCAATCACTGCCCGCGGCAAATGAGACTTCACTTTGCTGATCTTAACGGGAAGAGGTGCGAAGCCACTGAGCCACTGGAATTCCCCTTCCTTTACATGGATTCCATTGTCAAAACATGTTTGGAAATAATCTCTCATTTGTTCTCCGTCAACTGTATTGCTTCTCGAGTTTTGTTCATAGATTCCGAATAAGCACTCGTAGAGAATAGATAAGATTTGGTTAGAACTCAATAGTTCATTGAAAAAATCCAAAGTACTTTTACATTGATTATATGATTGAAACAAATATATTGAAATAACCACCATTTACTATGTTACAACAAATTGCAGCATATAGTTATCAAATTATGGTCTATCTTACATTTAATCAAATCTAATTTTAGTTTTAGTGAAAGCTCTTCCCTCAGTTTCTACCAACAAGATGAAGAATTTCTAAAAAATTCCCAAATGAAAGTTGGAGGAGATTTCAGGAACATTTATTTGGTCCTCATTTATTACGTAAAACATCATCAAGTAAGTGTATTTCAAGTAAGCTGGTTAACATATCGTTTTTACACCTTCTGGAATTGCTGTAGATTTAAACCTCGTCAGGTTCACTTCCACTGGTTTCAGGGCATCTTTTGAGAAATCAAACTTTATAAGGTGGCAACAACAGGAATTTTAGAACAATATTAAATTCATCAGATATTTGTGATGTCTGAGCTAATTTCAATTTCGTTTCATGGAAAATTGGAATCAAAAAATAAATAGCCAAAACATTTACAAAATTGATATCTATGATAAAAGTTTTTTCTAGAGAAATTTATTTTCTCTAGAGAAGTTTATTTTAGGAAAGGAAAATGAGGACTTCATGTGAGATATTCAGTAATTAAAAAAAAAGAAGAAAACTTAACAGTGAATTTACTTAACAGTGAATTAACTTAACAGTGAAAACTTAACAGTGGAATCAAAAAATAAATAGCCAAAATATTTACGAGTTTGATATCTATGATAAAAGTTATTTCTAGAGAAATTTATTTTGGAGTAGTTTATTTTAGGAAAGGAAAATGAGGACTTCATGTGGGATATTCGGTAACTAAAAAAAAGAAGAAGAAAACTTAACAGTGAATTTGGGTAATACTTGCAACTAATAATATTAATAACAGAAAATAATGAAGCTTTCATTGTAAGTAACAAAGCTTGAAGGATTTAAAAGTCTATGCCCGTGCACAGTGATAATCTCATTTAAAACATATTTTCTGGGATAAAAACTATGCTATTTGTGATGAAAGTTCAGCCAATAAAAACATTTCTCAGAAAAATAGTTTCTATTGCATTTACTAATAAAAAATCGCTTAATATATTAACAAATGTTAGGTACATAAAAACCACGAGGTATTTTAAAATAATGTATAAAAATAAAGGAATTACCCAAACTGGTAGAAAAAATGAAAATTTTGTGAGACATTCTGGCTATATATATATATTACAAATAAGTAAAATAATATCGCAAAGTTTTTTTGGTGTTAATTTTTTTTCTATTATAGTTCAAGTTCATATTTTACTATTTATTTATTCTATTTATTAATAAACCTATATATTTTTAGGATTAAAAATTTTTCCGGTAAAATCAGCAAAAGCTAAATTTAACTAAAATACCAGAAACCAAAATAAAAAAAAATCATTAAAATTTCAGAAACGTAATAATAAAAATCGATCAAATTAATTATTTCACGCAAAATCTGCTAAGAGTAATTTAAATTATTATCTAAATATTAAAGGTAAATCATTGAAAAAAAGAAGCCCGGTGGCTTAGTGGCAGCGTTTCACGCTCCCTTGACACAGGTTCGATCCTCGGGCTGAGCAAGGTTGACTCAGCCTTTCATCCCTTCAGTGAGTCGATTAACTGAGTACCAAGCATGCTTGGGAACTAAGCACTGGGGGTCTTACGTTAGGCTGACCACCTAACTGCGACATATGCTTCGCACCCCAGGGCCCTCGGTCATGAAAACAGTTATGGGCACTGTAGGCCTTGGCCCACATGGGGTGTCATGCCATTGAGTTTAGTTCATTGAAAAAAAATATAAATTTATTATAAACGGAAAATGTATATTTTTACTAAAAGAATGCACAAAAGAAAAAAAATGTTTTTTTTTTCTCAAATTTATTCCTTACTTGTTATGTTGTAGATCATTATTTAGTTTAGAAATATAATTTGAGATTTGTCTTAAAATTTAACAAAGTTGAAATACTATTCTATTTATAAAAAAAGTAATCAAAAATCCGTTTCCAGTACAACATCCGATTTCTTTACAGCTATCTGGAATTGAATTTGGAACACAGTATGTTTTAGAATTTTATTACAAATTAATGCCTTGAAATGTAACAGAAAGAATAAAAATATCACTACCAGTTTTTTTTTTTAAATTTTGTTTCTTCCTTAATGCTTTTCGGTTATTTAATGTTTTTCCCAATGAAAAAGGGTTGAGGGTAATTTAGCGTGCGTGTTCCTTCTCCCCAGTGGAAACACTCATTAAAAGCAAGTGAGAGCACATAAAACACGCTTTCAATTGCTCCCTCTGTAGCACATAAAACTGTGGGGACATTGCTCATAAAACATGAAAGCATATCGTTGCTCTTACTCTTTGGTAGGATGATAAGTTACAAGTAGTTGGAAGTTACTGAAAGCAATAATAATAAAAGCAAAATCTAATAAAAGCACCACTAAAGATCATTTCAAAAATTTATAAAAAAAATAATTGTTTAATATAAAGGAACATGCGCAGTTATATTTCTAAAAATAATCGCTGGTGATGTGTTTGTATTGAACAACAAAAAAAGGGGAAATTTCCATTAAATTATATAATTAAACAGTTTTTTATGAGCATTCCTTGAATGAAATCTTTGTTTTTAAATGATATCAAAAACTTTGGATATTTGATTTGGTCTGTATTTTTTTTATAGGACATGTTTGCAAGCTGTGATAAGTAAAGTCTCTCTTTGTCAACATTCATATTTGAATGCTTTTTTTTAATTTATAGATATTCTAATGTTTAACCTTACATAATGGTTTTAAAGAGAAAAGTGAAGAAGCTCTAGGAAAGGAATTTTGGAAATAACATACTTGATAAGATATGGTAGGAACAAGAACTAGACAGGAAATTGCAGAAATTATAAAATAAAAAAGAATCTAAAGAATAGTATATTTGATAAGACATTAATAACGCTTTGATTATTCAGGGAACCAGAACCAGAAAGATGGTGTGAATCACTAAATAGCAAAATATTTGATAACACATTGAATATACGAGGTATGAGCCAAATCACGCGGAAACATGCAGAATCCCTAAAGAAGAAACTTAAGAATATTCATCATATATTTGTTGACATACTAAAAATACTTAATGACACATAGCAGAAACAAAATCACAGAAAAATTTGCAGAATCCCCCTAAAAAAGGAATCAAAGGAATAACAAGCTTGATAAAAGACATTGATAACACTTCAACTACTCAGGGAACCAGAACCAGAAAGATGGAGTGAGTCCGTAAAGAACAAAATGTTTGATAACACATTGAGTATACGAGGTATGAGCCAAATCACGCGGAAACATGCAGAACCCCTAAAGAAGAAACTTAAGAATATTCATCATATGTTTGTTAACATACTAAAAATACTTAATGACACATAGCAGAAACAAAATCACAGAAAAAGTTACAGAATCTCTAAAAAGGAATCAAAGAAATAACATACTTGATAAGACAGATAATATTTGATAGTACATTGTTTGCACAAGTTAAAACGCAGAGTTTCTAAAGACGAAATATAAGGAATAATCGTACTTGATAAGACATTGATAACATTCGATAACACATTGTGTGCACTAGAAGTAAAAACACAGAATTTCTAAAGATGTGTGCTTTAAGATAAGGAATAAACATACTTGATATAAACATTGATAACATTTGGTAACACATTGTGTGCACTAGAAGTAAAAACACAGAATTTCTAAAGATGTGTGCTTTAAGATAAGGAATAAACATACTTGAAAGAGTGCACTAGAAGTAAAAACACAGAATTTCTAAAGATGTGTGCTTTAAGGTAAGGAATAAACATACTTGATAAAAACATTGATAACAATTGGTAACGCATTAGAAGTAAAGACACAGAATTTTTAAAGATGAAATATAAGGCATAAACGTATATGATATTACATTGATAACATTTTATAACACATTGTGTGCACTAGAAGTAAAAACAAAAAATTCCTGTTGACGAAATGTAAGGAAAAAGCATACTTGATATGACATTGATAACATTTTGATTATGTACAAATTGAACAAGAACTAAAAGAAAAGATACTGAATCCATAAAGAAATACTAAAAAAATAACATACTTAATAAAACATTGATAACACTTGATAATATTTACGGGTAAACTAGAATCAAACATATAAACAAATATTGCATTACATTATATTGATATGAAAATTTGTGCAAGAGGGAAAAAAACGATATCAGAACCCAAATTATTCTAAAATTAGCCGTCATTTTCCGTGTGTGTTTCGAAAGTAAATTACATTTTCAATAAATAATATTTATTTCTCAAATGCGATCAATGGAAAGAGTTATATCTTGGAGAACTATTTCGAACTAAGACAGTAATTATCGCAATTGCAGATACTTAGACAAATATTATTCCAAAATGATATTCACAGGTTTCATATTAAATTTAAAGAAATGATAAAATTTATAGAATATATTTAAAAAGATATAAAAAATGGGAGAAATTTTAGACTAAAATATATGGTTGTAACCATTAAAATAGCCTAAGATATAATAAAATTAATTTCACACAAACATTTTAGAAATGAATATTATTAACTTTTCATTGGTTTAAAATATTTCTCACAGTTCAATTTTCCACAGTTAGATTTATTCAGTATATATATATATATATATATATATATATATATATATATATATATATATATATATATATATATATATATATATATATATATATCAGTATATAAATAATTAATTTATAATAATTCTCATTTCAAATTTAAATTTCTGATTGATAGCGAGAAAAGGAAATTGTAAGGAAATAATGGTTTCGAAACACACAAACATTGTATCAATATACAGAATGAACTGGGCAAGTTCACTCTTGTAAATGAAAGGGAAATTCATATGCAATCTAAGAAAATAATAAAACAAATATGAAAAAATTGATAAGAAAAATTACGGTGATTTTCAGAATTTGCCTATAAGCAAATATAATGCACATTAAAAACATACAAGATATATTTTAATTAAATCAAAATTATCGAATTTTTGCATTATATATTAAAATACATTGTAGAAAATACAATTAAAAGAAAGTCTTTAAATAAATATACTTTAAATAACATAATTATCTGGCTTAAAATACCATAATTATCTGAAATACAATCTTGCAGGTAATCATGATATTTTAAGATTAAAGTCCATTTCTCATTTAGAAACTTGAAGAAAATTTCCTCCCCCTTCAGATCAATGTCAAAATTGAGGGAGTGCGTCCTCTGGTGGTGCCATCTATCGGAGGATTTAAAAAAAAAGCAAAGACGTACTTTCACCTTTGTGGTGTTCTGATTAATACGAAAGACGCTCTTTATTGACTTAAATTCGCATAGCCAAGGCATAAGCGAGCTTGTTCAAGTGTCATAAGTAACAACAGACTTATAAGATATCATTCAACAGGTGACAATTATTTAAAAACTAATGTTTTAGTACATGAATAAATCATTAAAATACCTACACTGGAATACAGTATAGGATAACTAAATCAAATTCAACAAGGAACACCAATGCATAGCATTTTGGCCATAGAATGAATTTACAGTAGAATGTTTAACTTTAGGTAAGATAATTTAATTTCAATCAATTGTTAATTTAAAAGGACAGAGATTTGCAATTTACAAAAAGATTTATACTACGGAGTGGATTGGCTAACAATCAAAGTAAGTTATTTGAACAATCTTCAAGAGTTTTTTAGATAGACTTTTCACGGACATTAGGATATATCTATAAAGCGTGGATAGCTTCAAAACATCCGCTTCGACAAATGCAGATATAGAAAATAATAACCAACCACTTATCTAGCGTTGTTCAACAATGACTGATACTGCAGGGATCTGATATTCTGAAAAATGTGTTTTTATCATCGGGACACGATCAGAAGGACTTCAAAGACTAAAATTACTTTCGGTTTTTAATTAAATAAATTAATAAGTCCTTATACTGATTTGACATTTACATAGATAAAGAAATAATTACTTCAATTACAAAATGATTCATCGAAACATATTACCTCAGTTTAACAAATTATTGATATAATATTATTTTAAAACATGAATAGAAAATGTACACTATAATATAATTCCAAAAATTATACCACAATTCCCTAAACAATAGAAATTGAAAAATATAAATTACGATTTGAAATAAAAGTTATGCATGTAATTTGAGATTAGTTTTGTATTTATTCATGGAAACACAGTATCCAAGGTATCAAAAATTTCTTTACTTCAATTTTGGGAACCTTTCCTAAATTCTTTTACCTAATATTAGCAATAGAAAGTAACTGTTTAATTAATGGTTAAAAAGGCAACTGCTAAAGAAAGTTAAAACTTCATCTGAATGATTGATTTCCAATCAAAATTCCCGAAGGTAACCCCATTGATCTGGCAAATTTCTCAGGGGGATTTTTCTCCTGACTGAGAAGCCACCTTGGCGATGGAATGGGCGCGCTGTTGATTCAAGTTTGGTAATTGAGTTTCAATCCGACTTAGCGAGATTCGCTGATTGGAACGCAAACAGAAAAGACCATTATCTCAAGAGCATTGATCAGGTGCGAATTTGGCGACGTTGCTCTACGATCTCGATCAATGCTGACTCCGGGAAGACCCCTCCCCTCGACGTCAGCTTTTCATGGATTTACGATGCAAAGAAAAGATTGCAGATGATTTCGATCGAAGGACATATTAGTGGAGTTTTAATAACCTTAGAAAACTTCCCATTATCATAATAGCGGCATAATAAAGTTTCATATTTAATTAGGTATTCATTGTGGCTAACGACCACTCGATATATTAAACGAATGTGCTGGCATACTGAACCGTAATAAATAAAATTAAAAAAAAAACTTTGCTTAAATTATAGAAATTATTATCAGGATGGAAGCACACACTAATGCTAATTTTTATTGAGTTGGTTGGTTTAGCTTGTTTAATTCGTAATTCTTATCTTTTGAATGCGAATTCTAATGACACTAGAATGTATAATTTACAATAGATTTCAAACTTTTACAGACATCTAAGACAGAGATGGGAATCAAACCCACGAGCTGTAGATTTGAAGGCTAATGGCGCCAACCATTTGGCTAACAGCAGGGCTAATTTATAGTGAGAGTAAATATCCGACTTGAAAGAGACTATAGGATTTCAGTGAAGAAAAGCGTTGGGCTCAATAACTAGAGGAAGCAGGTTCAATACATGATCTAGGTGAAGGGTATTGAGCTGAGAGGGTCTAGGCTCTTTAAAAGATCCATAATATCTAAGTCCTATTCCTGGTATGAGGAAGAGAGCAGAATGCCACCTCAGGTATCGATTTATTCTCTTGAACATCAAAAAAAGTATTTGGAAGCATATTCTAATTACATTATCTAACCAACACAAAACAAAATAAATTTAGTTACTTAAAAAATGCTAGCAAATTTTTTACTTGAAAAATAATAGTATTTTTGAGATCGTAATAGCCTGCTAGAAAAACATCATTTTCATGGCCAGGGGTAAGAGCTCATTTCTGACTTAACCAAGTGTTGCCGAGTTGAGGAGTCCTACATACAATTAACATTCCATAAGATACTATGTTCCTCCGCAAGTATGAAGGTAAGAACTCATTTAACCAAGTTTGCCATGTTGAGGGGGCCTATATACAATTAACGTTCAAAAAGATTCTATATTTCTCCGCTAGTGTGGAGGTAAGAACTCATTTCTGACGTAACCAAATATCGCCGTGTTGAGGGGGCCTATATACAATTAACTTTCTATAAGATTCTATATTCCTCCGCAAGTGTGAAGGTAAGAACTCATTTCTGACGTAACCAAATATCGCAGTGTTGAGGGGGCCTATATACAATTAACTTTCTATAAGATTCTATATTTCTCCGCTAGTGTGGAGGTAAGAACTCATTTCTGACGTAACCAAATATCGCCGTATTGAGGGAGCCTATATACAATTAACGTTCAAAAAGATTCTATATTCCTCCGCAAGTGTGAAGGTAAGAACTCATTTCTGACGTAACCAAATATCGCAGTGTTGAGGGAGCCTATATACAATTAACTTTCTATAAGATTCTATATTCCTCCGCAAGTGTGAAGGTAAGAACTCATTTCTGACGTAACCAAATATCGTCGTGTTGAGGGGGCCAATATACAATTAACTTTCTATAAGATTCTATATTCCTCCGCAAGTGTGGAGGTAAGAACTCATTTCTGACGTAACCAAATATCGCCGTGTTGAGGGGGCCTATATACAATTAACTTTCCATAAGATTCTATATTCCTCCGCTAGTGTGGAGGTAAGAACTCATTTCTGACGCAAACAAATATGGCCGTGTTGAGGGGGCCTATATACAATTAACGGCTGGGTTAAACTGGGTTTATTTCCGGTAATAAACCGGGTTTATTCCCGGAATTTAAAAAAAATTCACAGGAATTTTGAAAGAACTTGAAAATTTTGAAAATTTTTAAGTTTTGATTTAGAATGTTTTTTCTTAAAAGAAATAAAAGTCCCATTTATTTTATAATTTCTACTATTAATTACGCCAATAAGAAATTTTCAAGGAAAAGAAAATAATTCTGCGTTAAGGACCAATTAAGAATAACTTTAAAAATTAATAATGAGAAATAATTTTTTTTCTTTCTTTTTCTGTACGAATTTAGGAATTTATAGCGACAGAAACATGGAAATTGTTAATGTTTATTCTGACAATCCTGAAAAATATATCTTGATATTTTTTTTTTATTAAATGCTAATTTTTCATTATTTTTATTGATTAAACAAGTATTTTTGTTTTTTCTCAGAACGAAACTTATTAACTTCTTTACTAGAAGACAGAACAAACACTTTTTTTCAATATTTTTATAGTTTATATATTTCACTTTTCTTCATTTATATAAGACAAAACAAGACATTTAGCGAAAGATGATTGGTTGAGTTTATTCCCTCAATGTTCCCGAAAATTTCCGTTTTATTCCCAGAATTCCAGTGGTTCAAAACTCACAGGGAATATAACATCTCTACACACAGGCTGGGAAACAGATACTAAGGCCAAAGAATTCATCATGAGATATGTCCAGAAATACCATTTGATTGCATAGACTCGACTGTTTATTGGAAATGTGTTGTTTCATTTGTGTTCACAGTCTAAGGCAGGGGCACACGGGGCATTTGCCCTGGTCCCTTACATCAAATGGAATTTTTATTTTGCATTTCTTTCTTTGAAAACTTTTTTAAGCAAAATATCAGTACAATGTAAAATCTTAATCTTTATAAACCTGTCGTATGAACACAAAAGATCTATATTTCGTAAATCAAAGGGTTTCTAGGATGAAATTCCACTAAATTTTGCAATTATGATGGATGAATCTGGCCAATCAAAAGCCTATTACATATCGCAGAGTCGATATGTTTTCAAAAGATATACTTTTGATTGGCTTAATTAAGCCATCGTAATTACGAACATTTATCTAAATTCCGCCCTATTGTCAGCAAAATGGAAGTTATATTACTGTACTCAATTTATAATCTCTTTCTGATGCTTTGAATTTCTAATTATGGATGTTATTCTTTATTTACTGTTTTTCTTTATTTACTGTTATTCCTTATTTACTGTTATTCTTTTTATTTACTGTTATTGTTTATTAGCGGTTTTTCTTTATTTACTGCTGTTATGAAGCAGAGAGTTGCCCCAAAGAAGTTTTTGCCCCAAGCCCCAATTAGACTAAGTCGGGTCTTTCCTTTGAGATTTGTTTATTAAAAGATACTAAATTAGTTTGAATCCTAAATTGATAAATTTAAAGTTTATAAGTTTGAAACTTGCACAGAAAATTTCAAACACTTACAGAAAATAAGACTTAAGAAATCATAAATCTTATTTTTAGATAAATTCACAAGGGAATAATAAAAGTGTTCTTTCAAAACCTAGCAAAATTGATATTTTGCAAAACATTTAACTTTAATTATAAGAATGAATTCATTTCATTGAACCAAATACAAATTATCTAATTTTACTGTTGGTATTTGTTTCATTGATACAAATACAAACAGTAAAATTAGAGTTCGTAATTGTGTTCGAAACAGTTATAGACTACAAAAGGAAATACTTTTTAATTAATAATTCTTATTTAAATAGTATTAAATAATAATAATAGTAAAAACAGATTTAAATATTATTTAAGTAGGTAAAAATATTACGTTTACATGATTTTTTACAAACTTTCATAATCGATAAGTTTTGGTTGTTGTTGTAGTCATGTGCCAGCCAGGCTGGCAATATGGGGTGCGCTGCTCCACTTTTTCAACTGAACTATATTTGATGTGGAGTCCGACTTCTTCAGTACACACATGCCATAGGAATCCTTTACTAGGGTAAGCAACTATTCACACCTCATTCATACAAGGAAAGGACAAAGACAGGATAGATAGAGAGAGAAAGTACATTAATGCCCGGAACCGGGATTCAAACCCAGGACCTCCTTATCCGCAGTCAGGCACACTGACCACTAGACAAGTTTGGCGGCATAAGTTTTGGTATTAAACTAAAATAGTAAAATTTGGATATAACTCCTACCATTTGACATTTAAAATCGGGAAGATAGATTTGGTAAATATATAAAATATTTTTGAAATGCAAGAAAAAAATAAAATGAGTTTAAAAGTGGTTTTACTTTATTTGTAAAACATTCTTGTGGGCTATTCTTTTTAAACCATACAAGAAATTTTTTTAAAACTTTCTTAAGAAAGAAATATTCCTCAGGGGGAAATAATAGCGTACCACAAGAGTAATCGAGATAAAATACGGACTTTTAAGTTTCTTGCAAACTTGGGTGGAGCAATCAGTTTAAATGTATCACACGAAGTACACAAGTTCTTGGAACAAGAATAGAAGGGAATATTTCTTAGCGTTTTATATAAAATAGACAATATTTCTGTTGTATCAAATGTAAATCTATTTTTTCTACTATGAGAATTCGATTCTAAGATCGGGCGAAAATTTTTTAATAGATAAATTAAGGCTTATTTAGAAGATAAATAAATTAAAGCTAATTTAGAAGATTAGAAAAATTAAAGCTAATTTAGAAGACTAGATAAAGTAAAGTTAATTAAAAATACTAGATAGTATAAAGCTAATCAAAAAGACTAGATAAATTAAAGCTAAACCAAAAGACTAGGTAAATTAAAGCTAAACCAAAAAACTAAATAAATTCACATTATCAACATAAATAAATTAAAGCTAATTTAGAAGATTAGAAAAATTAAAGCTAATTTAGAAGATTAGAAAAATTAAAGCTAATTTAGAAGACTAGATAAATTAAAGTTAATTTAAAAGACTAGATAGTATAAAGCTAATCCAAAAGACTAGGTAAATTAAAGCTAAACCAAAAACTAGATAAATTCACAAGCTAAACCAAAAGACTAGATAAATTCAAGCTAAACCAAAAGACTAGATAGATTAAAGCTAATTTAAAAGACCAGACACATTAAAGCTAATTCATAAAATAAGATAAATTAAAGCTAATTTAAAATATTAGATAAATTAATGCTAATTTAGAAGATTAGATAAATTAAAATTCTTTTAATTTGTTTAACATTTAAGTCTGCGCGTTAAGAAGCTTCATTATGTTATTATCCTAATTAATTCTCCAATGAAAAATATTGTGACATAGACATTCGAAATAATCGAAAGCCTAGCTTTTTGAGCATTCTTTTATTTAACAAAACACAACATTTATGTCACAAAAAGAATCACATACACAACATCAAATGAGAATAATAGAATAAAACAAAATAACTTTCACATCTTTGAGCAACAGCCGTCTCTAGGTTGAGAGCATACATGGCTGACTGTGTTATTTCTTTTGTCCACTAGAGGGTGCTGTGCTGTTACAATATCGCAGTCTTCTGTTCTTTATATTAAAACACTTGCGGTTTTAAAATATTTAAATAGATATAACCTTCAATAATTAATCATTATAATATAAGAGGTCTAAACCTTATTAAAAGTTACATGTATGTATTATTACTAAAATAAGAGGATGTGGTACCCTAGTGGTTGGGGCATCATTCTTTCATCTGGAAGGATTGGGTTCTGTTCCCAATGACACCAACGATCCACCTAGTATATAGGCATACACATGCTCATTATTTCTGTAATATCAATAATTTTATGGTTGGTCGTTGAGCAATTACCACATATGTGTAATGGTTTGAAGGAAAATTTCTTTCCCTTCCAGATCAAAGTCAAAATTGAGAGAATGATCTCTCTGGTGGTGCCATCTATCAAAGGAGTCTTAGAGCAAAGACTTACTTTCACCTTCATGGTGCTTTGATTAAAACGAAAGATTCATTCTTCTGACTTAATTTCGCATAGCCGTTGGTTAGCGAGCTTCGCTTATCTAAGTGTCATAAATAGCAACAGTATTACTAAAATATTCTTAAAATATTACAAATTAAAAACATAAAGTTTATAGAAAGTGTTTTAACTAGTAAATTTTAAAATACAATTTCTATTAAAAAGCTTAATTTAGGCACAATTATATTAAATTGTGTCCACGGAAATAGTTTAGGTAAAACTTAAAACGAAACACATTCAAGGGAAGAAATTCAGTCAAAATTTTTATTTATCAAAATAGTAATTGCTACTCATTAATGTTACAAAAGCTCATTGTCAATTTCATTCAATATTCCTTCCTTAAGAGGGGAAATTTTTATTTTGTTTGAAACAGAATTTATAAAAACGTCGAGTCAAAAAATTAAAGAACTTTTCGTAAAAAGCTTTACTTATAAGTAGATATTACGTGTAACAGAGATAAAAATGTCTGCACAGTAACATTAGAAAAAGACGGATTAAAACAATGTTTATTGAAATTTTATGCAGCTCTATTCTGCGCGCGCATGTCACGTGTCTCAACTAATGAGTACGTAATTTCTATTGGCTCCCGACATCTGCTTCTGCGTCACAGCTGTGTCAGAGAGACATGAAAGCAATTATTTCCATCACTTTTCGAGACAGGAGACCTTGAATTTTGTCTTTTAGAAGGACAATGATGGCTGAATGTGTCAACTCATTTATAACGGTGCATTAGACAAATGTGTACTCGTAGATTTATATGAAAGCATTGAATCTTAATAGTGAATCTAATTAATTGACAGCAACCTTATAAATATTTAAAAAATTTAACTAGAAAATAAAAGACCTGAAAGTGGAATTTATAATTTTATTATAAATGAGAAAAGTCAAGCCTAGCAGCTTTGAGCCTCCGTAGTTTAAAGCGGAAAATCAGTTCCTCTAGCTTTCGGGGGAGGAGGAATTGCTAATAAAAAATTTTTAAATTTTTTTAAACTAAAATTACTATTTATTTAGCATTGTTCAATATGTTTGTTTGTTATTTGTCTTGCAAAAAAGAAATGAGGTTTCTCATACACATCATCTGAAAGAAAATGAGATGAGGAATGGGAAGTTTGTGAAGTGACGAAGTTATTAAACACTGAATTCGTGATCTCTTTCGTTCACGTTTCATTCGATTTCCGATCGGTGTCGTGTTGAGAAAACCAAAAAAGCGCTTTCGCTACAGTGATCGCAAAATCACTTTTCTAGAAATGAAAGAACTAATAAGGATAGTCATATCACAAAAAATACACTAGAGTACGTAGGAAGAAGTAGGATCCATTGCTCTACTCTTCAATACTTTTATTTAGTATTCACCAACGGTTTTATTTAGTTGACGATTGAAAGAATGAAAATCATAGTTGAAGCGAAATGCATGCAACGTTGCATAAGCCACTTTACAGTGAAATTACATCAACGATAGTTAAAGTTTAATTTATTTGCAAATAATTTACATCATAACTACGGGCTCAACGTAGCCTATTGATGAAATATCGATCATCGGAGAATAAGGTTTCGAGTTCGATTCTAGTCAATGTTGAACGAGAAATAGATGTTGTGCTTCTGCCTTTTGCTCCAATTACTCTACAGCATGGGTTCACAAATTTTTTTTCTCCTGGACCACTTTCAAAGTTTTACTATTGTCGGTAGACCCCCTGCTGCTACACAAAAAGTACCTAGGTACTAACAAAAGCTACTTAAACGAAAAAGTACCTAAGTACCTAAAGTTTAATCTTCCCTGGCTTTTTGTTCTTTTTTTATAGAAGTTTAGAATAATCTCTAGTATTTATAATTTTTACTACATAACTACCTACTACACTCAAGTTGTAAAATAAGCATAATATGTTTGATAAATTACAATATACAATAAAAATCTGTATAACAAATAGGCAGATACTTATTTTTTCCGGCACTGCAAACACTGACATCGATTCACTCACAGTCAAAATTTTATTTTTAAAATCGCGGAAACAAATGAGTAACGTTTTGTTCTTGGAGTCGCATTTCATCCCTTTGCAGGTCCAAACAAACATCCCGGACGAGCGGGCGCACGGGCGGCACTTTGCAAGTCTCGACATGTGCAAGTCGCGACTTGTACTATTATCTATTGTTCTATTCAATTCTGTATTTGAACTGAGTCTCGAATATTTTTGAGTACCTACCTAGTGAATGATGCTACCTACGTACGTTGATAGGTAAATCCAAGCCAAAATTTTTGTTCTTTATTCTGAAAACCAGAAAATTTTTCGTGGACCCCCACTTACAACTTGTGAATCTCTGTTTTCCTTTCACGTCTACGTGGACCCCCGTGTGGTCTCCTATGGACCCCTGGGGGTCAACCTGGACCACTTTGGGAACCTATTCTCTACAGCTTCACACTGATTCCCGTTGAAATCAGCAAAAGTATAAGGCATCATTTGTCGAGGTTAGTAATTGGGAGGGTGACTACATTTCCGCTCATTGGGTTGCTGGAGCTCCGTGGGTTGGGGACGTGCCCACATTAATCTGTGACGCTGAAAGTCTTTCCGCTGGTGTGGGATGCATGTGGAGAGGAAGGTGCCAGCTTAGATGTGACCTCATTATCTGGCTGCTATTCAAAATGACGAGGCCCTTGGTGATAGGCGAAAAAACCAAACCTGTTAGCCTTAAGGTACAGTCTGAGGTTCACCTGCACAAATATGTATGTATGTATGTATGCGTTCTGCATGCATGCTGTTGGTGTAGGCACGAGTGGTTTCGTGGTTTCCTACTTTACGGCAGGTAAGTATATCTGTGATATGTCCTCCTGGAAGACACTTCACACACGATGTACACTAAAATTCTTCAACCGTTAGGCCATATAAGATGTCAACAAAAATATTAACCGTAAATTCATTTTTAATCAACTTTTCGAAATAAAGCAGACCGTATTTATGTTAGCCAAAGGCCAATATCACGATTTAAATTTCATTATATTCTGGGAAAATAACCTCAAAATTTGCTAAAATAGTTTGCTTTTCAAACAAATTGAGGATTTTATTTACGTAGTTAAAATTATTTTCTCATAAAATTTGAATTACGTATTAAAGTTGAAAATAAGATTGATGAAAATTTAAAATTTTAAAATATATTAGAATAATTTATTAACAAATTTATATAATTGTGTATCACCCATTGTTATACATTTA
Organism: Latrodectus hesperus; assembly: GCA_037975125.1. NCBI lineage: Eukaryota > Metazoa > Arthropoda > Arachnida > Araneae > Theridiidae > Latrodectus > Latrodectus hesperus. The sequence goes on along the minus strand of CM075857.1, from coordinate 7,121,259 downwards.
CTGCATTTATTAATATTAATTGCCGACCAACGTGTCTAGTGGTTAGCATGCCTGACTGCGGATAAGGAGGTCCTGGGTTCGAATCTTAGTTCGGGCATGGATGTACTTTTTCTCTCTCTATCTATCCTGTCTTTGTCCTTTCTTAGTATGAATGAGGTGTGAATTGTTGCCTACCCTATAAACGGGTTCCTATGGCATGTGTGTACTGAGGAAGTCGGACTCCACACCAAAATATAGTACAGTTGTAAAAGTGGAGTAGAGCACCCATATTGCCAGCCTAGCTGGCACACGACAACAACATTAATATTTATTTTTTTAATGACTATATATTATAATCGCATCAAGTACCTCAAATAACTTATGAAGTAGAAAAATTGTAAAATTTCACAATCCATCAAACCTTATATCAGCTTTGAATATAAAAAAATTAAAATGAAACCTGAAAGGCAACTAAATTGCTATTGATTATTTAAATAAATGTCGCAGGAATAATTTTACACTTAATGTCCATGAATAGTTTCGCTCAAGGTGTTATGGAAATGGAAGTACATGAATAATTTTATTTTTCAATGAGTATTCGTTTGTGTAAAACCTTTAAATTTAGTTAAATCCCACATTTATTTTAAATGACCTAAAATTTTTTTTGAAAGAAAGCATAATTTAAAAAAAATATATTTTTCAAAAAATTACGTAATTTTTTTGAGGTATATTCCAGTATTACCGAAAGTCAGCAAAAATATTAAATAATATATTATTTCAGTAAAGAATTTTATTCAAATAAAAGATTATTTTCAAAGATAAAATTTTAAATTATTATCTTTATCAAATGAAAAACAAACGATAAAAATGTATTTTGGAAACCATTCACACGCATGTGCAAAATGTATGTTGATGAAATTTTTAATTAAGTAATTATCATTCGATTAAAAGTTGCAGTTTTATAAATATAATTTCGTTTTAGCTATTTTGAAAAATACATTTTTTAAAATACATATTTTTTAATTAACAAAAATTTAATAAATAATTTTTTTAAATAATTTCTTCATTTAAATCCAATGGAAAATAAAATCTGATTTTAAAATGATAAGCTTAATTATCTTTATCACAAATAAATGCTTTTACATAAAAGATGAATTTCTTTTTGGTAATCGGAGATAAAATTTGTGTTTTTTAAATGTGTCATAAAATGCTAAGTTTCATTAAGTTCCAGTTATATCAATGAATAATATCATGAATAAATGTTTTTATTAATAAATATTTTCAAAAATTTAATGAAACTTGAAATAAATGATTACATTAGTGATTTTTTTATAAATTAAATTCATTACAAAATTTTATTTTAGTATAATAAGTTATAAAAGACACTATTATGTTTATTAAATAAATGAAGAAATAAGATGAGTATTATTTTTTATAATATTTTTTTTCCTTTTCATCCTATTCATTTTCCTTTTTTATAATATTTTTTTCATGCACATAACCGCACATAAAGCAAATTTTGTAGCTAATATTTTATTTCATTAGATTGCTTATTATGTGTTTAGAAAATTTCTTATTTAAATTCAATGGAAAATAAAATATAAATATTTAGTGATAAGATCTTAAAAACTTGCTTATCTTTATCAAATAAATAAAAACAGATGATAAATAATATACTTTAAGTGTTCAGAAGTACGATTAACAAAACTACTATTTTTAATAAAATATTTATGATATAATTAAAAGCTCCAGTTTTATCAATAAAAACTGTCATCATAATTTTAACATCAATTAACATTTTCCAAAGTTAGGTAACATTTGAAATAAAGAACAACATTAAAGATCAACTTCTTTAAAATCTAAGCATTTCTTTTCTAACGGTACTGATATAGTTTTGAAGATATCGTTGTCTTCAGTGAGTAAATGAAATCGAATGATAAATAATGCATTTTCAGTACGATTTCTTTCTGGCAATCGAATATAAAATTTTAGTTGCTGATACTTTTAATGAAACCCTTATCACTACGACTCACGAATAATGGAACTGGTTGTAACACGATTCATTATTTACTTATATCGAATGTTACATTTCCTTCTCCTTTGTTCAGGGAAATAAAATCGGAACGCTGAAAAAAATGGCGATGATGGGAAGCTTTTGTTGAGGTAGTCGTTTAATTCTCTGTATTGGAATTCTCTATACAATAAGTTCTCCAGTTTCACGATAAGAATACAAAGCATTTCGATGTATTTTTTTTAAGAAAACTTTGCTACACTTTTATTTAAAGAGTTTATCAGGGAAAAGAAACTCTGTTTATCGCGCGATGTGTAATTGCATTTAATGTGCTGATGAATAAGGATTCTTATCACAAAGAGATGTAAAGTTATTAAATGAGATGTTAAAGTTGTCTCCGAAAATGCTGGAAATAATAAACAAAATGTTACAAAAAAGATATTTTCTTACAGATAATAACTATTTACTTTTTAGGAGCATTACTTCCAAATCAAGAAATAAAACTAAATCAGTGAACTTCAGTATATTAATACTTGATGGGAAATATTTTATATTACTTTAATTTTTGAACTAAGTATATCTATGATTTTTCTTTTAATGCGAACACTATATTCGGGGGAATTACTAGAGGATTTTTAGACATTTGTCCTTCGTGCATGTCAAAAAAATGTTTATTTGGCATACCTGACCATCTCCTTCCTGATGAAGACGTGATCCCTATGTGCTTTCTTCTTATCATTTGCATCGCATATTTTAGTAGTTTTCCAATTTCATATTTCTGATTTCAATATTTTACATGTTTTATCTTATATATATATATATATATATATATATATATATATATATATATATATATATATATATATATATATATATATATATATATATAACTAAATATATGTATATATATATATATAACTAAATATATATATATATATGTATATCAATTATTCTCAACTATTGGGCCATGGGCTATTAACTTTTGTGTGCTACGAATTTTTAGAAATGCATGTAGTAAAAATTAGACTGCTTTTTTTTTATTACGAGTTAAGAAATAAACATGCTGATTTTGTACTACATATTATTTTATTTTACATTCAAAATTATTTTCATTAACTATTTTATACAGTGTCTTACAGATAAGTAAACAACTTTTAAAATTATCGTTATTTGCGGCAAAATTTTGAAATATATATATATATATACATATATATATATATATATATATATATATATATATATATATATATATATATATATATATATATATATATATATATATATATATATATATATATATATCAGTGATTCTCAACCTCTATAATAAAAAATGTTGATTAATTTTTGACTATATTCTATCATTTATTATAAAATGTAGATATTAAGGGAATTTTTCACATTCCAACTGTAAATATTGTGACAACTTTTTGTTTTTTTTCTCTTGATTCATAGCAGTTACTACACTTAAACCCAAATGTGTGATGCAGAATCCGGAAAAAAGCCATATAAATAGTTTCATAATTATTTCAGTTTTTGTTTTCATCATACATAACACGTAATAACATATATAACACGCATAACGCAGGAGCTTCCTCTGATACTTGAGAATCAAAAGTAACACCCGATTGAAAAATTTATTGAGGGTTGAAAAATTGTTTGCCTGTTTAAAAAAGGAAATAATTTATAAATGGAAAAGTTCATTTAAAAGTGCTTAGTAGAAAATATTTAAATAATTTATTAACATGAAATGTATATAAATTTCATTCAAGTATTAAAGAACTCGATTTCATGAATTTTTGTTTGCTTTTTATTTCTTACCATTTAATACCTTTAATTTTTTCTGATTGAGAAACTTCGATTGATGACATAAATCGAAAACTTTAAATCCTCTCAATTGTGGGTAACTAACTGCAAATTAAAAGACTGTAAGGAATAAAAAGTAAATTCTATTCGAAAACCGAATTTATTGAAAATTTAAATCAAAGAAAAATGATATTTTTTATAAACCCTAGGGTGATTTATATTAAACGTGTGAAAAAAGTCACATAGTGTTGCGGCTGTCTATAAAACCAATAAATATTGTCATTACTTATGATACTTGAACAATCTAAGTTGGCTGTGGCGTTGGTTACGCGAATTTAAATCAGTTGAGTACGTCTTTCGATTTAACCAGATCACCACGAAGGGGAAAGTATGACTTTGCTGTAAACACCTCCAATACAGGGCACCAGCAGAGGATCCACTCCTTCAATTTTGACATTGATTTGAAGGGGGAGGAAATTTCCTCCAGACCATTACACCCATGGTAACTACTCAACGACCGAACATAGGAATTTTGATTCCACAGATTTAATGAGCACGTATATCGCATGTACTAGGATCGGTGGGTCTTCGGCGGCATTAGGAATCGAACTCTACCCTTTCGAACTGAAGGCCGATGCCCTAACGGCTAGGCTACTATGGCCCCAATAAATAAATAAATGTCGAAGTAAAATTAAGTTACTTTTTGAGAAAAAAAATGGGTAAAAAATGGAAAAATGTTTCAAATTTTTGTTTTGAAATAAAAAAAAAGTTAAGTGCTTTCTTTGCTTAATTTTTCCTCAATAAAATGTAAGTAAGAATTATTTTCAACTATTAATTTATTTTGCACATGTTTTTTATAAAATACGAAACAAATATTTTTCTAATAGTACTTTTACTTATAAGGAAAGAGAGCAGTGTGGTAAATAATTAGTTTTAAGATTTAATCATTTTTTTCTATTTAACGAACTTCCTATCTAAAGAACAACATTTCCAGTCCCTAAATGTTCATAAAAACGAGCGTCTGCTGTACAAATATGCTCGAACTTGACAAGATTTGCACAGCAAACTAACATTGATAATTAGAAGAATAAAGAATATATTTCCACCCACCTTTGAAATAAGAGGAAGTGAAATGTGACCGTTTTGGCGATAATTCTCAAAATTAAGATAAAATATCTTAATTTTGTAATTCCTTTTGTATGATTTAGTTTATCAGAGTAACAGTAGATGATATATTTATATATTTCATTTAAGTCCCCCCCCTGAATTAATTAAAAACACTAAAAATTTATAATTTTATTTACATTTTGCTATATATATAAGAGTGTGAAATCAATCTCACTCTGAATTTAAATGTTTTTAAAACACTGCAGTGACTATCGCAACACTTTTACATAATTTGATGAAAAATTCTGCTTACTTGTTTTAAATTTTAATTTGATTTATTTTACAATTATTAATAATTTTTACATATCAAGCTGTTAAATTAAATTTATAGCTATATATGTTATTTAATATAAGTTAATTGTTAAAAATCTATCAACTTTTATCTATGCAAGTAGTTATTTCTTTTGCTCCACCCCCAGCAGATCCGAAATCAGAATATTTAAGTCCTTTTAAATTTACGATCTAAATCGGGTGAATAAGGCGGGTGGTCTGTAACGGTGATTGAGCCTCGAGTCAAAAAGTCACGCACAACGAGCGACGTGTGAGCGGGCATATTATCGTTATGAAGCATCCATCTGCCCCCTTTTGCCAAATCCGGAAGAACTTGAGGCACACGAGTTCTGAGACGTGTCAAAACTTAAATTAAAACAAGTAAAAATTTTCGTTCACTCTCTGGCTCTGTTCCTCAATCAGAGAGAGCTCCATGCCGACGGCAGGTGAAAAAGAGTAACTTTCAACAATCAGCTGCACCACTCCTACTTACACTCAGAGTGGTCTGACTTGAACTGAGCGTTGATGGGATTGGTTACAGCAGTAGTGCCACCTGGCGGTGATTGCAAACAGTAAAATAACGTTATTATTCAACTTTTATACGTATATTCCGGACAAACCTCGTATATATATATATATATATATATATATATATATATATATATATATATATATATATATATATATATATATATATAGAAGATGCAACATGAAAAACAATAAGAAAACATTTGAAAAATAGCCGATGAAGATAAAGTAGTACAAAGAATAGGAGAATGATGGTAGCTACGTAAATCAAACACTTTTTTCTGATATACAAGGACATGTCTTACGACCTTTCATGAATTTCCCCAAAGAATGTTCGTTTTAAAGGAAAGAAGCGTAAAAAAGTTATATCAATAATTAAAATATACAGTATATCAACTCAGTGTATACAAATCCATAAGTAAAAAAGGAAGTAAAAACATGCATTAAAAATATCAATATCAGCAAATCAAAACCTATTTAAAAATATTGTGATATAGTGTAGATGCCAAAGTAATTTTAAGAATTACGATTTGAATTTAAATTAATTTTTGTCATTGATTTGTATTGTTTTATTCTTGTCTGTGATTTTTTTTTGTATTGTTTTATTCTGGTTAGTGAGATTTTTCAAATTTCGACTTGCTTGTATTATTCTCTATGTTGTATCTTATTATATGCTTGCATATCTCTATTTAGCTGCTTTTGCACTGGTTAGATAGCCCATAATATATATAATAGAATATGAAACAAGAAAAACTACTATTATTTATCACATACATATTAGTTGTGTTTATTTGGTTTCATGTGGTTTCATATTGTATTTTATTTTGCATACTATATTTCTAGTTTTAAATTGTATTTACTGATATATATATATATATATATATATATATATATATATATATATATATATATATATATATATATATATATATATATATATATGGCACAGGTGCTGTATAATCCATGATTTCAAATTCTGAATTTTTTTGGTGACGAAGAATGTTGCCAAGATGACGTACCGTGACGTGCTCGATGATGTCAATACTAGGGTTAATTAATATAGGTATATATAAGTAATATATAAATATATATTATTTAAATTTAACTAAATTTAATTAATTGGGAATACTATTAATATTTTTAATTTAAATGAGTAGTAAAACAATAGGCTTTCTTATCAGGCAGACATTCTAATAAAAATAAATGAGTAAAAATAATAAAAGATGTTGCCATCAACGGTTTTAAAATGTTGCGAAGTATTTCATGAAGAAATCACTCATCAAACACGATGATAATTTGCAAGCTAACAAGCTGCTTAAAAATGGTGTCTTGTTTTATCGACGGAAATAAAGATAAATGCTCAGAGGCATCATGCCCGCTGACTTCAAAGCGTTTCCAGATTCATCAACGAACCTCTGAAAAAAGAATCTTTATCAGGATAACAATGAGAGAACACTTGATAAATGGAGGCTTTTATTCCTCTAGTTTTTCTACTGTTTCATGATTTTACAGAAAAGTCATTCCTTTGTGTTTGGCGGATTATTTTTCGTTTCTCGCCAGAAGAGAAATGAGACACATGGGTATTTTGAAGCGTGGTCCCATGATTTTGATATTAGATCTTAAGTATTGATTGCTTATTTTTTTGCGATTAGGGATGTTGTTTCATTAGAATTTAAATTGGATACATTTCTGTAAATCGCGTTTCATGAAAATTGATGAACTTCGAGATGTGCAGATACAGTTTGTATTTGTTTAAATTCTGCAGGGAATTTTTTTCGGTTAAATACGATTGCCTCTTTTGTTAATCTATTACCGTATATACGTATATAAACATTTCATTCCATTTTACATTGTTGTATGTTACATAAAGCTCTGTTAACAAATTTCGAATATTATATTATTTTAACATATAAATTGATAGTAAATGCCATCGAAAATAAAATATAATTTCCTTTTTTAGCAACACTTCTAAATGATTATTAAATTATCATCTTGTAGGAAACAATTTATTCTATTTAACTTCAGTAAATGTAGCACGATCTACAGTAAATAACTCGAAATATATCACATTTCTAAAATAAATTGGTTGTAAATTTAAATATGTCATTTTCATTACTATGATATTAAAACATCTAATTATACATTTTATACTAAAACAGGATCTAATCAATATTGCTGGGTCTAGAACACATATTTGAAATTTGTCATAATTTTGAAATAAACTTTCTGTAAGATTGAGATTGGTAACAAAAATATTATTTTCATCAGTTTAAGGCATTTTTGATTTATGGTCAAACATTACCATCTTATATAAAGATAATTTTTATTTAACATTAGTGACGGTGCCAAATGTATTGTTTAAGTTAAATTGAATGTCTACTTCAAAGATATATATACAATTTTTTACATTTCTCTGCACTTTATCACACTTTACTTACAAAAATATAGAAATGTGTCATAAATTTGGAAAAATATTAATAAATTAATTGTTTTCTAATGCCCGTCTGCATTTATATACCTACTCAGGGCCATGAGAACGTACTTGACAGCACCTCATACAGTGGGGTACGCAGTGAGTGTGCCTTCTTCGTCTCGAATATGAAAGATTACAGAAACACACTCGGATACAGAAAGGAACAGACATGCTCGAAGCAGGTTTCGAACCCAGGAGTTATTGCTTCAAAGTTAGGAACGTTAACCACTCTGCCTTCGGTCGGCGCCGTTCATATATATATATATATATATATATATATATATATATATATATATATATATATATATATATATATATATATATATATATATATATATATATATATATATATATATATATATATATATATATATACATGAATTGCATATGCTTTTTTGTTCTTGTGTATTATGCACTTATATAACTTTGTAACTAACTAACATATATAATTTTGTTAAACAAATGGCAGCCGACCAACTTGTTTAGTGGTCAGCGTGCCTGACTGCGGATAAGGAGGTCCTGGATTTGAATCCCGGTTCGGGCATGGATGTACTTTCTCTCTCTATCTATCCTGTCTTTGTCCTTTCCATCGTATGAATGAGGAGTGAATGGTTGCCTACCCTATAAAGGGGTCCCTATGGCATGTGTGTACTCAGGAAGTCGGACTCCACACCAAAATAGGGTTCAGTTGTAAAAGTGGAGCAGCGCACCCCATATTGCCAGCCTAGATGGCACACGGCAATGAAATGAATGAATGGAGCAAATAGCAAAATACGTATAACACTTTCAATATTGAAATATGGTTCAAAAGTTAATTTCCTTATGTCCTATGACCTATTTTAAAGCTACTATTTGTCCTATACTAATATATACGAAATAAAACTAAAAATTATAAGCTATACTATTATATACGAAATTATACTGTACTAATATATACAAAGTTATTAAAAATGACTTAAAAATGCGTCACAGATATTGCTTTTGTCCTAAACTACATGTATTTTTCCTTGCAATTGCATGTTATAAATCAAATCGATATCAATATTGACTATTTTTATCCATTTACTATATTAGTGTACTCAAAGTTGTTAAATCAATAGGACAAGAACCAAGCTTTTAAGTTTGTCAAACTTCTTTCACGAAATAGTAGAAGCGTATTCCGAATATAACTTGGCAGCAAAAGGCAAAGTTATAAGATGTGCTAATACACACAACCGCTTGTGTCCATTTCTGTATTTGCTTTCTTTTTGTTGAAAGTTCAGCTTCCTCAATAGCTTCGTTTCTAATCATGGAAAGAGCTCCACCTTCATTTTAGTGGCAGAACAAAGGCATGAAATCGGCGTCTTCATTAAATATGGATAGGACAAGAAGAGTATAGAAGCTTTTCTTCTGACACATTGAATTAATGAAGTTACCGCAAACCGAAATGAAATTCTATTCTTTTTCCTTCCCGTATAACATTCTTTTGCATATAGTTGAAGAGAATAATTCTTTTTTATGTCCTCTGAATAAAATAAATTAATTTTTAACCTAAGTTTTCCGTACTTGTTTTCATGTTGGAATTAGTATTTATATTCATGGATCATAATTTTTCGTTATTGTGGTTTCCGTTTTGGTAGGATTATTTGTTAAAAGTTACAACATTTTCAGATTTTTCTCGGTATTTTCTGAAATTAAACGATAAACATTAAATTTCTTACAATAATAAGAGTTGGCAGAAACGTGTATTTGGCGAGTTTTTTGGTGATTAATCGCCAGTTACCGAATACTATGAAAATACCGGTTAAATATTTTGTTTTGGAATTTGAAGAAGAAAACATAATTTAAAATAGCGTAAAAATCAAAATTAAGTTTTCAATAATTTTAAACTATACGTTTCTTTACGTTAAACTTCATTTCTTGCAGACAACTTTGTTTTAAAAAATATTCGTGTTTTAAAATATCATTCTCTCAATATAGAGTGAAGAGATATTTTGAAAATAATATATTCCAGATTAGAATTCGAAGTTAAAAATTATTCCATTTCGAAAACCACTTACATTGAGGAAATCTGAATGACGAATTATGATTGAAGAAGGAGAGAAATTATTATTTAATATAGAAAAATGTGATTTTTTATATTTTTTCATTCTTCTTACAACTTTGTCTTATCGAAATTTCAATTACGAGAAGTATTCCAACAAACTAAATTGCGAGGTATTTTTATAAAAGTAATATGATTCACAATATTAACGGTCGCTCAACCGTAATTTTTTGTACGCGATGGCTAATCAGACCAGGACATACAACTTAAAGTGAATTCTAAATCACAATATGCAGCCAAGCTCGAAGTGTGAGTTTCAAATCTACGAACCGTAGAACCGTAGACCAAAGTACTAATCATTCGACTGCCTGCTCGTACGATGTTTCTAAATTTTCATTATTACAAGCATTTTATTTTGCTACAACATATTCTGTTAAACAGCATGTGAAATGGTAGAGTTCTTAAATTCTGAATTTTTTTTGTTGTTGAAATCTGAATAACGCGAAAAATTTAAGAAGACAGAAAAAATTTTTTTATGAATTTTTAATTTTCCTTTGGTTTAGGAAAAATTCGGGTTTCAAAAAATGTTTTAAAAAAACAAAATTCAGTAGTTATTGTTTTTTAAGCAATGCGCTCACAATTTTCATCAGCACAAGTAATTTAATACGACACAACCATATTTTTACTAAACAGCCTTTGAAATGCCATTCATTGATGAAATCCAAATCATGAAATATTAAAGAAAATAGATGAAAACATTGTTTAATACGACACAATCAAATCCCCAAATAGCAATGTGATTGACATTTACGGGAGTTACACGAGGCCGAGGAAGAGTTGAGTGGTTCCCACCTTCGATTGATGAAGGATTAGCAATCCACTTGTCAGATGAAGAATTGATCTGAAAATCCTTCAGACAGCTTTCGAGTTACCTTCGGATTTAACTCCAAGAGAGTTTCCAGCGCCCAATAATTCGGAGCATTAGAGATTGCATGCATCCAATAATCTCCGTAGAGTATAATGCACATTACATACCTCAGCTAAACAACAGGGAAAATTACATTATACATATATATATATATATATATATATATATATATATATATATATATATATATATATATATATATATATATATGTGTGTGTGTGTGTGTGTGTGTGTGTGTGTGTGTGTATGTATGTATGTGTGCGTGTGTTTGTGTATTTATATATTAAATAATATATTATTAGAATTATTATGTTCTTTGTAACAGAACTCTGTACATTTTTATGGAAGAAAGGTTTTCTAATGCTTTAATTATTTTCAAATAATTACTATTCCTTTTATAATATTTTAAATAAATGTAGACAATATCTATCTATCTATCTATCTATCTATATCTATATCTATCTATCTATATATATATATATATATATATATATATATATGTATCGATATTTTTTTAAATATAGAACATATATTTTTTATTTACTGCCATTTCCAGTAAATTTTAAAACATTAATTTTACAGCTAAATAACTATTATCGTTACTTTTTGTGATTTAAATTGTAGTTATAATTGAAAATTCTCAATTTCTTTCCTTGAAACATTGAGTTTTCCTTTTTCTTTTATATTCTTTATTGAAATCTAATTTTTCCAAAATAAATTTCACTTCAAATTAAAATGAAACATAATTAACTATTTAAACATTAACTATAAATAAATATTAGCTATACTGTAATGAGAATATATATTAATACATTTATTTAAATATTTAAAAATCTAATTCAGAAGCGAAATTAATACTTGTATAAAAAGCAAATAAATCTTTGTTTCAAACCATAAGAATAAATTTTTGAATTAAATATATAATAATGAATAAATAAGAGAAATAATTATATAAACAGATCAAATTAATAAAATAATTAGAAAAGAATTAGTAATGTAATTAATCTGTTCACACACAAAACAAACTAACTACATGATAAACGACATTCTATGAAATACGTTTTCTCTCTCTGTCTCTTCTTTTTTCAGTTTTTTAATAATACCTAATGTAATCTGTTTAATTTTTATGATATAATTCTACTCTAATAATATGATGAGACAACTATAATTGAGATTTTATTAAAAAATAAATAAATGCTTTTGTGTAAAAGGAATATAGTAACATTTTCAAGCAATAAAAATTTATCTACAATGGTGTCTAATATAATTTATGCAAAATAGATTATAAAATAGATACTAAGAAATATAAATAAAAAATAATCGAAGCTTATTTTAAAACAATCGCAATCGCGTGCATTTAAAGCTTCTTAACAATTTTAACGAAACAGTAAAACTATATAACCTATTTTGAAAAAACACTCTTTAACTCCACTTAAAACTAAAAATATAGCTATCGTTTTCGTAAATTTTATCTAGTTATTTACTCTGTTCCATTAATCATAACTTTTGAAGACAGCGATACGAGCTTGTCTTTAGAATTTATTTAAATATAATCTTTAATTTAACAAATTATTAGTAATCATTTCTATAAAAGTAAAAACCAATGGACACTGAAATAGTCTCGAAAATGTTTTCGGATTCATTTTTCGTTGAATTAGATTAGCAATATTTTTCCAATAGATGTGGGAAATATGCCATTCAATGTAGCTGACAAAAATGATAGTAAGCTGCAACTAGGGAATTTGATAGATATGTAAAAGGCAATATTATCTGCTTTTTCTTCAATACTTTACCTTTATCGGATTTACTTAATTTCGATTATTCGCTAATCGGATTTCATCAACAGAAATCTTTCTCAATCGGATTTTATCGAGTCCAATCCCTTTTCTGTCGAATTTCTAGGAAAGAGCTTCGGAATTTTTAAACGTGGTTTATTAGAATATTGTTTATGGTTAATAATATAATTTGATTGTTTTCAAGTATTATTTTCGCACTTAAATTGCAATTATTCGCCAATCAAATTTTTATGAATTCCAATTCTATGTCATTGGGATTTTTAGGAAAGTGCTCGTGGTTTAGTTGAGTACGGTTTGTGTGGTTAAGGTAATTATTACATTCTTTTCAAGACTTATTTTCACACATTAATTTCAAATCTTCGCCAATCGGATATTTTTCAATCCCAATTCTTTGTCATTCGAATTTTTAGAAATTAATTAAAGAAGGTATGCGCGGTTTAGTCAAATCCGGTTTGCAGCCTAAAGAAATAATTATGCCGTTTTTTAAAACTTATTTTCGCGCATTAATTCCAATTCTTCGCTCGTCAAATTTTTATCAATTCCAATTCTATGTAAGTCGAATATCTATTAAAGTGCTGAGGAATTAAAAGTTTTGTACGACTTGTGGTAGAAATGTATTTTTTGTATTTTTCTTCAATCTTTTTAATATTGAGAAACAAGCCATAATATTTATAAAGAATTGTAATGTCTTATTTTTGATTCTTTTCACATAGTAGGAATTCATATAAAAATTAAGCAAAATTTTAAAGCACCTTTACTGTTTAAATTGTAGAAAACTTAGAGTCCTTTAAATTATTTATTAAAAATAGCTGGCAAATTATTCCGTGAATTTAATTACTTACAAGATATTATACAAACTAATCATTTACGATAAAACATCTTAATTTTTTTAATTATTTTGTAAAATAACACACTTTTATTAAAAACTATATTGCAAAATTACAAATTGGGAAGAAGAATAACATGTTTTTTAGATTCACGGTATTAAAATATTTGGAAATGTAAATATTTAACTTTTTGTAAAATGTCATATTAAAAATGAATCACTATATAAGAAATTTCTGAAGCATATTAAAATGAAAATTTTAATTCTTTAATATTTGAGGTGTTCCTTGATTTTTTTAAAAAAAATTTCATGTTATTATATTTAATTATATTTATTTATATTTACTAACTTGTATTCATGGATATAAATTAATATAATAAATACAAAATGAGTCTTATTAATTCATTTCCTATTTAAGCTAATTTTGAATTTGCAGTAAAACTGTTTTTATAAAAAAAGTTGCAGTTAATTAAGCTTAATTAATTATACTTTTACTTATTTATTTAATTAAATTTCCAGCTAATACGAGAACTACAAAAAAATCTGGATGTAACTTTTTGCAATATATAAAGAATTTCAATCAATTGAATATGAATTAATTTCAGCTATTTTCTTTCTGAATGTGGTTATTTTGCCTCAGAAAAAATGATAATTTTTTTTAAAGTTTAAATTGAACATTTTTCATATTTTTTTTGTCAGAGCGTGCAATTAATGAGAAGATATATATTTCAAAGGCAACAATTGGTTATAGCTTTTAGAAAGAGTTTTAGAATACAAGTGCTATAAATAAAAAAGTTATTCAGAAAGTAAAAGCTGGTTTAGTTATTCAAAATGAGAAAGACAATATATATTGAAAAAAAATAATTCTGTATACTCCATGAAACTTCTTTCACTTCCCTAGATAATCATAATTTATTTAAACATTAGTAATATTGGGTTAGGTGTAGATACGAGTATCCTTTTGTTTGCCCAAAAGTTTGGCGATAAACTTTATTTTTTGGTAATCCTGGTACTTTTAGCGTTTTAACTAAAGTAGTTTTGGGGTTGGCATTTTATTTTCTAATTTTGGTGCCTATCTTGGCGTCAAAAATTCGCCAAAATTCAAGGGGTATACGTGAGTAAGCTTTTATCGTTATATTTTGTCACGATTTACGGTACTTTTATGATGTTCTCTTCTCCACAATCACTTCATTAAGCTGGATGATCAGTGCACTTTATGCCAAAGGACTATGATGGAGACATTACATTATTGTTTAATTCCAAAAAAGGACAGAAATTGGGGAATTTTCGCCAGAAATGAATATTCTTGTATCATGAATGAACCTTGAATCGAAGGAATTGCCATTTTCATCACTTCTGTCCATCATTCCAATGTTGTCGCCACTCTAGGATTATTTGATGAAAACTTTAGACCTTAAGAGGCTGTATTCTAGTAGTTTCTACCTTTTACACAAACTGAAATAGTCCTGGGTCTAAAAGCAATTTTGATGTCATAAAGTGCTATGTCCACTCATAAGAATTTTGAAGTTCGTGAACCGCGGTACAACAGATATTTAAATCAAGGATCATCTAGAGGAATCATCTTAGGGTATGATCATCTAGAGAAATAAAGGAAGTACCATGTATGTAATATTTTTTCTTTCAATATATATCATGTATTTTATTTAAAAAGAAAAAAAAAACACATGATATTTTTGGGTGGTTTTCTTAAGAATATTTTTCATAATAATAGGTTGATTTTTTTTATTACAAACTATTTTTCAATTGATAGATTTGACTGATAAGTTGATATAGTTTTTGCTAATGCATATTATTGAAAAAAGTACTTTTTAAATCTGTTTACGGTATCTTAATACTAATAGATTTTGATACAAGAATTCAAACTTTTTGACCCTAAAACTCTTGTATTAGATTTCAAGGCGCTGTGTTTCTTTTTTCGCTTTTTTGTTTGCATTTTATTTATTTTCTTTAACAAATCAAATTCTATTTGTTGAAGAAAATAAATAGAATAAGAACGAAAAAGGTGCGAAAAATGAAAAAAAAGGAAAAATATCTCGAGTGTATCTCCCAAACATCATTGATTTAACAAACTCATTAGCTAAAATCAACAAATAAATAACATTTGACAACCACCATTATTTATTTCTGGGTTTAAATCCCAATTCTGTCACTGATACTAGTAGTAGTTCAGAATCCGCTCTAAATTTTATTTCCTCATTGTATTAATTCTCAGGTACAGAAAAAAAAATGTCGCGCAGAGTGAGAACTACACTTCCTGGAACCACTACACATTGTTTCTTATTTTTGAACAACAATTTATTTGCATTTCTTATCGCAAATGATTAAACAATTATGTGACATTATTTAATTAACAGTTTAGGTAACCTTATAACCTAAATTGTTAATAAAATAATTTATTTTTAAACGTCTTTTCAAAATGTGCTTACATTAATCACATTTAAAAGCATTATTTTAATTAATCTTTATTAAAAAAGTTTTCATTAAAATTGAGTGCTAATTTGGCCGTTAATAATGAAACTTTTGCTTTAAGCAACACTACATATTTACTTTTAAATGTGTCGAATTGATTATCAGCATAATTCAATAACAAAGCAGATTATGAAATAATTATTTACTCGCTCATAAACGCTTAAAAGCTGAAAAACACTAAACGTGGTTTATTGAGTTTCCAAAAATTATCAGAAAAAAGACTTAATTCTGCCAGTAACAAAGCAAATGCAATGGTTTTGGATCAATATAGTATCATGATTCATGATTCATAGTATCATTATTTTTGTGTAATTAGCAATATTGTCACATAAAATGAAATCAAATACTTATTAAGTGCTTTAAAAAATTACTTTAATGTGAAAAAATTTTTTTCCGCACTGTTAGATTAGGTATTATTACATTAGCCTTAAAATATAATTTAAGTTTTATAAAATTACTTCGAACAAACTCTAATTAAATGCTATAATACTAACATTTATCACAATATTTCTGAAAATTACAAAAACGTTTTTTTTTTCAATGCCCAATTAATCTTAGGATCATTCAGCGTTACAAAGGGGCAACCGTGAAGGCAAATTAGGTGGGTCACCCAGTGGTTGCGTTGCCTTTGCCCCGAAAGTGAAAGGACAGAGAAACAGAGAGAGAAAGAATGAACATCCATGCTCAAACCAGGATTCGAACTCGAAACGTACTGCTCTAAAATTAGGGTCACTGAACACTCTACCAATGATCGGCACTAAAAAGTACTTACTAAAATTAATTACGTATACGTAATTGAATTTTGTGCAATTAAACTGTATGTAATATTTTCGAAATATATAAACATATTTTCAATTGTTATCAATTTATTATTTTTTCAAGGTTTTACATTTAAGCTAAAATATGTTGGAATTAAATTTTACATTTATATTAATAATTTTTAACAATTAGCATTTTTAATGTTTTATTTTTCCGCATTATTTAATTATTATTTAAATTTTTATAAGTAAAATTTATATTTTACGAAATTGACAACCATTTATTTTGATTATATGTACACACACTCACTTATATATATATATATATATATATATATATATATATATATATATATATATATATATATATATATATATATATATATATATATATATATATATATATATATATATATATATATATATATATATATATATATATATATATATATATATATATATACAGGGTTGATCTTTTTTTTAATTTGACAGTGTTTGGAGCGTCCTATAGCGCGATCTAATAGCCGAAATGGCACCAAACTTGGTATTTAGACTAATCAAGACATGGAAGAAAGGATTTCGCACAAAAATATTTTAGTTCCAAAATTCGCCGCTAGGGCATTTTGTGACGCTTTACAATGTATAAAATGTGAGAAAAGAAGAATACTAACACATACAATCGTACAGTTAAATTATTAATGCTTATTAACTACATTAACTTCCCCGACGAGGAATTAAGCCACATTCAATGTGAGCACCGTTCTCAGAAATAACACCGTGCATTCTGTGCACAACGTACTCCACAGCCGTACGTAACATATGACAAGGAATATTCTGCAATGTCTTTGCTATGTTGTCCTTTAGAATAGACAAATTTGATACTCCACCAATATAAGCGCATGTTCCGGAAACATGAGTGGTATGGCCATTGGAGATCGTTTACTTCAGCTGAAATTATTTGTCAGAGCTGTCTACTACTTGCTTTTATAGCCCCTATTACTGGCACTGTCATTGCACATCATTTGCATTTTTCTTTGATACTCTTGTTTTATTCTAATTCTTTTTATTGTAATCTACAGCCGTGCCACAATTTACCCTAGCGGTGACTTTTGGAACTAAATTCTTTTTATGGAATCCTTTTTTCTATGTCTTCATTAATCTAAATACCAAGTTTGGTATTATTTCGGCTATATATATATATATATATATATATATATATATATATATATATATATATATATATATATATATATATATATATATATATATATATATATATATATATATATATATATATATATATATATATAATATATATATATATATATTAGATCACGCTACAGGTCACTTCAAACACTGCCACTTTAAAAAAGATCAACCTGTATATATATATAACAAAACTGCATATCTATAAAACCCTCATTATACCAATCGTTACATATGCCGCGGAGAAACATGGACATTGAATGTAAGGGTCTCAGAATATAATAGAATTTTTAAACGTAAAATTTTAAGGAAAATCTATGGACCAAGGCTTGAAAATGGTGTATGGATCAGAAGAAATAATAAAGAATTAATGCACCTAGTGAGAAACAAAGACATAGTGAGATTCATTAAAGCACAAATACGGTGGCTAGGCCGCGTACACCGCAGAGATGAAAAAAATATCATAAAAAGGATAACAAAGGGTAAATTTTTCAAGAGCAAGAAGAAGGGGAGACCCAGAGAGACATGGATTGATGATGTGGAAAAGGACCTGGAGACCATGAAGATAAAGAATTGGAAAAATTTGGCTCTGAAGCGGGAAAAGTGGAAGGAGGTTGTATTGGAGGCTAAGGCCTGCATAGGGCTGTAACGCCAGTTAAAAAGAAGATATATATATATATATATACACACATATATACATATATATATATATATATATATATATATATATATATATATATATATATATATATATATAACGTATTTTACTATACAGACAGTCTACAAAGAGTGCAAATACAGTAGATGACTCATCTTGATCAATACAAAATCTCTCAGTGGTGTCTGTTTTTTTTTCTTGTTCTTTGTCAGAATCGTAATACTGCTGCGATCCTCCTGAATAAGAGAAAAAGCAATACAAAATACATCATGTCATTTTCAATATTTTTTTATCTTCACTTCAGTCTTTTAATGGCGCCACCAACTCCTGCCATAAAATAATCAGATCAATAAATGCAAGCTTCGAATTTGCTCAGACGTTAGGCAACTTTTAGACAGAAATTTATCGATTTTATTTATTTCTCTTACTCTGTGGAAAAATTTTAACAACAGAAACTGGAATAAAAAAATTATTTATTTTTAAATTAAAATGAGGACTATGTGACACAGGTATTATTAGTTACAAAAGGATGTAGTCTCGTATCGTTTCTATCTAGTTTCGCTATTAATGTCAAAATGTACTTGCCGATTCTTCCTTCTGTACATATTAAAAGGAATAAATTCTTATTTAAATCTGCTGATAAAAACTGCAATAAAAACCTAGGTGATTTGTACATTATATATAAGAGAAAATTTTCTGCTAAAATGTTTTCGAAAAGAGATTTTTTTATGTATTAAAATATAATTTATGATTTTAAATAACTCGAAAATATTACTATATCAATCACAGATACATGAAGATTCTTCTAATTGCTCTAAATGTTGTGCTACATACACATTCTTTATTTATTTACATTCTGCTTTATTTTTTCCCCTTGATTTGAATAATTTTGGCTCACATTGCAGAAAATATGTCTATGTACGAAATGTATATGAAGAAATATTGTATTATGAAAATTTTTCTGTTTTTATCATCCAATGTAGGATAAGAATACATTTATTGTTTTACATTAAATATTTATCATACGTCAAGCGAATGTTACACTAAGCTAGTTCTATAAACTTCTATTTTTTCATTAGTTTATGTCAAATTTTCATTTTAATTAAAATTTACACAAAATATAGCAAAATTTATATATATATATTAATCCTAGTTATTAAAACAGTCTCCATGGTTTTTTATTGCATTTCTGTAACAAACCATATTATTTATGAGAAATTACCAAAACTTAAATAAATTTTTTCATAAAAATAAAGTTTTTCTTTATTTTTCGTAAAAGTTTTGTTGTATAGTATTTTTAAACTGGATCAGAACCTTCGAAATTCTGATATTTTCTATAATAAATAGGAAAAAGTCATTGATAACAACACACAGTCATACGTTGTTCAAAGGTAATAGATACAAAATTTATAAATCACATAAATAAGAATGTTTTGTAGAAGAAAATAAGAAAGCAAGTCTTAAACATTAACATTTTAAAGTTATAGGTAAATGACTATTATGATTATTTAGAATGTATAATTAAATACAATAATAAATAGGAAAATATCATGGATAAGTAAATACATATAATCATGGTTTGATTTGGTTTTTGCTCAACGTTCTTTTTTTGAAGATGAGGGCTAATTAGACAGGAACTTATAGTTAAAGTGGACTCCAATTTTTGCAAACGTCCATTTTCAAGGGGGAAATGAACGTACTAACTTGTTAAATCGATGGTACCAGAGCTAATCGAATGGTAGGGAGGTTAGTTCACACAGCCATATATTAGGTATTCAGATATATAAATCATAGATTTAAACATATAAGTCACACGTAAGTAGGAGATATGGGTGTAGTGTTGCTGACCTCTAAGTGGTGCACCTTTAATTACTCCAAGTTTGTTACAGAATAAGCCACAAGCCGATAAGTTGGTCAAAGAGGCTTCAACACTCCTTACACCTTGTCTTCTGATTCCTCTTCAAAATTACAAGTGACTTCTCAGGAACAAGATTCGACAAAGATGAATTTATACTCTTACAGGGTTGGTTGATGGTAAATCTTGGGGTTGATTACTGGACAGTCAAGGACGTGCTCAACTTTCATTTTTCTTAATATGGAAGGAGTTACTTGTTTTGGCGGGGTTTGAATCCCAATTCCGCCAAAGACTCATTGAGTACATGCGATATACGTGCTTGTTAAATCTGTGGAATCAAAAGTCATATAGTCAGTCGTTGAGCAGTTACTGTGAATGTAATGGCTTGGAGAAAATTTCCTCCCCCCCAGATTAATGTCAAAATTTAGTGAGTGGATCCTCAGGTGATAATATCTATCGAAAGAGTTGAGCAAATTCGTACTTTCACCTTCGTGGTGCTCTGGTTAAACCATGGGTTCCCAAACTTTTTTTCTCGTGGACCACTTTAAAAGTTTCACTATTTTCGGTAGAACCCCTACTGCTTTATTTACTACTATATTTGTATTATCCTACTACTATTTTTGGTATACCACCTGTTGCTACATTTCTACTGTATTCCTAAAACTCCTAAAATATATCACCTTAAATTGGAGGTGTTAAGAGGAAAAAAAAAGTACCACATTTTCTTGTGTCCTATTTATTAAAATAATACTTGTGGTTATATTAAATAATACTTGTGGTTATACAAAATTATAAACATTATTACAAACAATTTACAAAAAATCAACAATGAACTCTGAAATGTAAATCAGCAATAAAAGATAGCCATACTTTTAATTAGACATTATACGGGCAGCACTTTGCAAGTCTGGACATGCGGTGTACACTTGTACTATTATCTATTGTTCTATTCAATTCTGTGTTTGAAATGAATCTCGAATATTTTTGAGTGCCTACCTAGTGAAGGATGCTACCTGTCTACGTTGATAGGTAAATCCAAGCCAAAATGTTTGTTCTTTATTATAAAAACCAGAAAATTTTTCGTGGTTCCCCACTTACAACTTGTGAACCCCTGTTTACTTTTCACATCTAGGTGGACCCCCATGTGGTCTCCTATGGATCCATGGGGGTCCACCTGGACCACTTTGGGAACCTATGAGTTTAACGAAAGACGCATCCTACTGACTTAAATTTGCGTAACCATAGTGAGCAACCTTTCTGCATCTGCAGGTGATGCCTCTGAAGTAGACCTTGCTGAAAAAGACAAGGGAACTCAGAGGCAGTCTTGTAAAGGGGCAGTAATGAATCCTTCACTTGAGATAGAAATGACCTCCAAACCATTTTCTGGTGAAAGTCAGGAAGCTATCCCTTGTGACTGACTCTCTGACCAGATGAGAATGTTTCAGCAAAACCCTATCTGCTGGAAATGTCATACGCAAGAGGAAACGGCAGAGCATATCATTTATGAATGCGAGGCTCTTGCCCTCCCTATATTAACCTCTTTAGGCAGCATCCATACTAGAGAGTTACACCTAGACTCCATTAAAGGGTTATCGGACTTTATTAATAAAGTGGGTGACCCGAGCAACTGGAACTAGGAAACATTGGGTTTGGAGTTAATGGTACAAAATGCTGATAAAAGCAGAGGTGCCCAATGACATACAAACCCAATTCTAAGAAGAAGAAGAAGTGAAGATAGTGAGCTTGGTTGTCCAATTGTTATAGGTAACAACAACAACAATATAATTATCACCGAGCATGGTTATCTGCAAGCCCACGTGTTTCAAAATTCATCTGACCGACTTTCCTTTCTGCCTTCTATGTGAAATGACTGGAGAACACCTTTTTAGTTGCCTTTCCCTTCCTTATGTTCGCTGTCAAGATGAATTTTAGTCCTTCTTCCTGAAAGTTCTACTTGTGAATTATACTGGATTGCAAAATGTCTTACGTCCGAGAAGACGTTGGCGGGAGTGATTTAAAAAAAACATAAGCAGAAAAATTTTAAACAATCGGTATATAAGAAAGAATGGAAAAGAAAGATTTTAAAATCACAGATAAATTAGTATCGAATATTTTTACATTTGGAGTGCCTACATTCCCATGAATAATGAACCATGATTCCAATGATTGAATGAATGATTCCAGAGAATTTTCGGGTGTCCTGCAAAGATACAATTTATCTTTTCACTCATACCTAATTCAGGAATCGAAACAAAAGAATTGCTCTCGGATTTGAACTACATTCTGAGAGATTACCAATGCTTGAAAATATTCAAAGGTAGGATTCAGTATTTCAAGTAAAACTTTCTAAGATTTGAAAGGAATTTGTGACGAATTTGGAATTCTGTAAAATGACTCTTTCGTTCCGATTCTAAATGTAAGTTTTCGCACTTTTGAAACAATTAAAAGAGAAACTTACATTCCAGATGATAAAGTATTTTCACGTGGATTCAACAGTTAAACGAATTCGTTGTAGGATTTGATTGTAAACTTTAGAATTTCTGTTTAACTCGTTAAACTTTATAAGCTAAGTATTACAAATTTGTGCATAAATTCTAATGCAGGAAATGCATATGAATAAATAAGCTCTTTTCTATTTTTGAATACAGATTGTTAATAGTTTCTTTAGTAATTTCACCATAATTTCATCTTAATCATCATAATTTCACCATAATTTGATCACTTACTGATTATTTATAAGGTTTCATTCATAAAGTCTGCATACTTTATATGTATGCATCTAAATTTAGTTAAGCTAAACATTCAAAAAGCAGAACAATACATAAATACATTACATACATACATACATATATATATATATATATATATATATATATATATATATATATATATATATATATATATATAATATATATATATATATATATATATATATATATATATATATATATATATATATATATATATATATATATATATATATATATATATATATATATTATATATATATATATATATATATATATATATATATATATATATATATATATATATATATATATATATATATATATATATATATATATATATATATATATATATATATATATATAATTTACTCTCTTTTATTTCTAATACTCATTTATTTATTTCAGCGTAAAAGTTTTATGCATTGATTATAATTTTAAAATTTATCTTAAGAAGGACATCAAATCTTAAAATGCTAATTAGTAATTATCGTCATTAAATATGACATAAAACTATTAAAGTTAGTTTTAACCATAGAATTAAATAAAAATGTGTGTATTAAATTAAAAATAATTAAAAATTCTATCCATATTTTACTCATTGCTATAACTAGTACGATTTTGGCTCTGAGTAGAACCAAAAGTTGCACTCACTTTAATATCCAGTATATTTAGACAAAAGAGAAAACTGAAAATTCTCAAGCATTCATCTCAAAAGACTTGTATTTAGAGATTCCAACATACATATGGCACTGATAAACAGTGGCTGAGATCCAAACTAGGATCTCCTGCTCTGAAGACCGCTGACTTACCACTAGATCTTGGGGAGCCAGAAGGATAGTTATAATTTAAAAAGGTATTTTATTATTATTTTCATTAATATATCATTTTGGAATCTCTATAGAAAACCAAATTGTTATAAACTTATAATATTAATTTTTTGAATTTTAAAAATAAAAATAATATTAGATTAAAAGAAAAATAACAATTGCTGCAAAAACCAACTTCGTGAACGTTTTTTTTTAATTATTTTTATCACTTCATTTTCAGTAAAAATTAAATGAATTAAATGCTTGAAAATCAGATGCATGATTTAAAAAAATAGAAAGAATATTTCTGAACTTTAATTAAATTTGCATCTTAAGAACACTTAATAATTTTTTTTTTATTTTTATTTAAAAAGCCTTTTGCATATCTTCCTTCTTACTGAAACCAAATTATACCCATAAAATTTATAGCAACTATTTCCTACAGAAATTTGCAGAAAGTATAATGAAAGTATATTATAGTATATTACCTCGTTATACGAAAAGTTATTTCGTAGTCGGTATTTTTGAATAACGAAATTCTTCATCGATAGAAAAATAAAGTTAATATTTTTTTCTTCAATATTTTAAAGAACTTTTGAAATCCATTATTTTAAAATACTCTTTGAGTAAATTTGAATAGTTTCAAGGACCAGGAAACCTGCTGAATAAATTATATGATAACTTTTTATAATCATTATTTTTCTAACATAAGGTATTTTAAGATTTTTTTCGTATTAAATACTGATTCTATATATATATATATATATATATATATATATATATATATATATATATATATATATATATATATATATATATATATATATGTATATATATAATATATATATATATATATATATATATATATATATATATATATATATATATATATATATATATATATATATATATATATATATATATATATATATATATATATATATATATATATATATATATATATATATATATATATATATATATATATATATATATATATATATATATATATATATATATATATGTCTCCCCTCTTATGTTCTTATGTTCAGAATTGTTTTTATATAGTCAATTCTTTAATTTTTTCATATTATCTGAATAAATAATGCTCAATAATTAGCTGCGAAATTAATGTTAAACAATAAATTGTGTAAAATACAAATCGCAACTTTACAATTTTGTTTATTTGATAGTTCTCCATTAAGAATTAAAAATATATATTAGCTAAAATAATTAACAATACTTTGTATATTTATCCTTTATTTATTTAAAATGCCTTGAATACCTTGATTTTATATACTTTTAAATGATATTAAAGCACAAATTTCAATTTTAAGAAGCCCGGTAGCTTTGTGGTAGTGTTTCACGCTCCCAAGGCACAGGTTCGATCCTCGGGCAGGGAGAGTAGACTCATCCTTTCAGTGGGTTGATAAACTGAGTAGCAATCATGCTTGGGAACTAAACACTGGAGGTCTCGCATTAGGCTGACTACCTAATCGAGACATGCTAAGTACCCTAGGGCCTCTCGAGCAAGAAAACAGTGAGGCGCACTATAGGCCTTGGACCACGTCGGCTGTCGTGCCACAGAGTTTCGTTTTAGTTCATTTAAATTTTGAATGACAAGCACTTAAATTAAATTAAATACTTGCGCTGATTAACTGTTTGAATTTTGAGGAGCCATTCTAAGATATTCCAAGAATATTTTGGTGTATGATAAGGAAAAGCACACTAGAGTCATTTAAGTTTTATTATGCCGCCCAACTTGTCTAATGGTCAGAGTGCCTGACTGCGGATAAGGAGGTCCTGGGTTCGAATCTCGGTTCGGGCATGGATGTATTTTCTCTCTCTATCTATCCTGTTTTTGTCCTTTCATTGTATGAATGAGGTGTGAATGGTTGCCTACCCTATGAACGGGTACCTATGGCATGTGTGTAGAGCAAAGTCGTACTTTCACCTTCATGGTGCTCTGATTAAAATGAAAGACGCTCCCAATTGACTTAAATTTGCATAGCCAAGGCATAGCGAGCTTGGCTTGTCCAAGTGTCATTGGTAACAACAACAACAAGTTTTATTATCAATTTGAGATTCTGATTGGAATATGCATTATGACTCTTAATCTTATTAAATAAAATTATATCTAATATACAAAACTGAAATTGGCAATACCTAATGCTTTGTATTTTTTATATAATGTTCATTTTTGCAGTTCATATAAAATAGAAAATAGAAGATTTGAAGAAAATAATTTACCTCTAGGATAATATATTTCCTTTTCAAATTTTAAGGATTGTTCAATAAAAATCACAAGAATTAATTCTATTTACATGCCAATAGTTTGAATGATTTTATACTGTTGTGGCCGCAATGTCTTCCAAGTGAAAAGATATCTGATAAATGATGTAAAATGATTCGAATTTAGATGAAATGGTAGCTCTAAGAGAAATGACAAGTGGTAGGGAAATAATATATCGAAGTGACCGACCAGATTTAGGGATCTTTCCTTTGTTTCTTGGTTCTAATTTATAGAAATCTCCCAATTTCGGAGTTAGGATGTCCCACTCACGGACCATCGATACAAGGTGTCGCCAATTTCGTTCCCAGATCTTAATGCTGGGACCGCCACCAAACTAGTCTAGTGGTCAGCGTGCCTGTCTGCGGATAAGTAGGTCCTGGGTTCGAATCCTGGTTCGGGCATGGATGTACTTTCTCTCTCTATCTATCCTGTCTTTGTCCTTTCCTTCTTTGAATGAGGTGTGAATGGTTGCCTACCCTATAAACGGGTACCTATGGCATGTGTGTACAGCAAAGTCCTACTTTCACCATCATGGTGCTCTGATTAAAACGAAAGACGCTCCCAATTGACCTAAATTCGCATAGCCAAGGCATAGCGAGCTTGGCTTGTCAAAGTGTCATTAGTAGCAACAACTACAATGCTGGGACCTATAGGTGTCACAAATTATTCCTATCCAAAAAATTATTCGAAATAAAAGAGCAATTTTTAATTGTAATTATATTTTTGACCGAAAGAGTTCTTCACATAGAATTGAATTTAGCGAGAAATAAGAGAGTGAAAAATATTCGTAACAAATAGCTTATTTGTGTTTATTATTTTCCTTTAAATTACTTATCTTAAAGACTTTATATAATTCATCTATAAATAAGTATTTCTAAATGAATAAAGGTTTAAACATTTTAAAAGTCAGTTTTAAAATATTTATCATCATATAGTGTAAATATGTGACATCTAAAACCATTATTACCTGTGAATAATTTAAAGCTAGAATCACACGCATTTTGAAATGCCTTTTAACAAACTTCAGTATTCATAATTTGAAATATTGAAAGATTTTGAGATGAATCTCTAGAGACATTCAGTTATAATGAAATATGTATGGGAACTTTTAAATAAATCCAAATTATTCCAAAGTTCGGTGAATTTTAGACCCAGGGGAATTATTCTAACAATGTTTAAGATATTAAATGTTCCATGACGAAATAGGGTAAAAAATTCTCTTACCCTTGATATTTTCATTTTACCATTTATAACGATATTTTCATATTCATCATACTTTAGTTTTAACATAATATTCATTTGGAACTTTTAGTATTTTATATAAATTGTAATGTCTCATCGTCAGCACTTGAGATTTGAAGAGCCTCTGATGGGGAGGGTGAGTAGGGAGACGGTTGATGCCAGGAGTGGTCTGAAGAAGCTGCGTTTTTTTTCCTTTGTAATATTGATACTTACTCTTTGTACGCTACGCAGGCGTGAGACAGATGTTAGCGAAACCAGATATGACTCTGTTGTAATTTTGTTTCTTTGTTAATTAAATGTGTTTGTTTTAAAAATTTGGAGTCATTAGTTTGTTTCATAACAAAATTATTCAATATTCGATACACTTGGAAAACCAGTCAAGTATCTGATATCGCTTTGAAGCAAATGTTGTTGTTGCTTATGACACTTGGACAAGTCCAAGCTCGCTATGCCTTTGGCTGTGCGAATTAAGACAATAGAGAGCGTCTTTCGTTTGGATCAGAGCACCACGAAGTTAAAAGTACGACTTCGCTCTTTTTAAGGTGCCTCGTAATTTTGAACCACGGTCAGGTGACGAGGCTACATCTGAGCTGGCACCCTCCTCTCCACATCCACGCGACACCAGCGGAAGGACTTTGGACGTCACAGATTAACGTGGACACGACCCCAACCCACGAAGCTCCAGCAACCCAATGAAGGAGAGTACACCTTGGTCACCCTCCCAATCACTGCCCGCGGCAAATGATGCTTCACTTTGTTGAGCTTACGGTAAACGGCGTGAAGCTACTGAGCCACTGGAGCTCTGAAACAAATGTTGTTGTTGCTGCTTATGACGCACAAGCCAAGCTCGCTATGCCTTTGACTGTGCGAATTAAGTCAAAGGGAGCGTCTTTCGTTTGGATCAGAGCACCACGAAGGTGAAAGTACGACTTTGCTCTTTTGAAGATGCTTCGTAATTTTGATGTATATTATTAACTAATTTGATGTAATTTTGATGTATATTACTAAGCAAATAATGGTTATTATTAACTTTAAGACCATTAGATATATTATAATAAATAATTCTGTTTTAAAACATAGAAATGTTTTTTTTAAACGGCCTTAATGTTAATACATTTCAAAAGCAAAATTTTTTTTATTTTAAACGATTGAAGCTGCTATTTGCTTATAAGAAGCCAAGTTATCTGTTTATTAATTTACAGAAATATCTCTGAAAATCTTTACACTAAATGAGTTTTTTTTTTTTCAGTACGTAGCGTTGCTTTCAAACATTTGCTTTATTAATGTATTGTTAAAAATAAAATCTTTCAATCTTTACTGTTGTGATTGCGATCTGTTCACGAAAACATATAAATCATCCTGCACATGTTACTATCCTTTAACTAGAAGATCGACGACAATTTGTTTGATAAAATGTCTGTTTTCAGTACTTAGCGATAACACCATTGTTTTATGATTTTTAATGGCAACACCTTTAATCGATAACCGCAAAGAATTACTCAGTTTACTTTAAAGCGCAAATACTTCATATAAAATTCTTGTTGGAATCATCTGCGAAATAATTTGATTTAAAAATCCAGTGTAAACTTTTTGTAAATAGTAATATTTTCAAGTAAATGGGCTCAGGGTGGAAAATCCTAAATCATTTGGGGTTCAAGATGAATATCTAAAATTTTGGATGAAGATATGATATATATCCGTTCTGACTTCTTTCCATTAAGAATTATTTTTTAACTGATAAATTTATAAATAATTTGCTTACAATTATATCATTTCCGAATTGTAATTATGTATCGAGAAATGTGTCCATATGTGTGTTTAAATATTAATATCCAAGCAGTGTAAAAGTATTGCGCTTTAAAATTCATGATCAGGCATAAAACTTAGTGTTTATAAACTAATGCCTAAGTCTATTTTTAAAGAGAATTTTTTGCTAAAAAAGTACATTTATGTTACAAGTTCAACAATTTAACATGTGTAATTGGCTAACACATGTTAAATTTTTCATATTCTAACATTATCGTAATTGCGCATCTGCCTTAAATAATATTATAACATATATTCGCAATTTTTTAGGAAATCTCAAAAAATCAATGAAATAAATAATTACATTTATCACATTTAATTGCGAATCAAATAAAATAAGCTCCAAAATTCAGCATTGTTTTATGTTGTCCATTTAAAATAAAATTTTGCGTTGTTAGGAATTTAAAAAAATTTTCTAATTAAGCTGATAATTGAATTATTTTTGAAAAAAAAACATTAAAACTCCAATCAACTTTTAAAAAGTTATTATCCAGTTGATTGTTTTAAGGGTAATGCATAAACTCAAAAATAAATTTATATATTTGATTTAAATTTTAAAAAAATGAGAAAATAACTTAAAAAATCAAAATTAATACCAATATAACCCTTTAAGTAGCAAACACATCGAATCTAAAATGCTGATACATCATGGTTCCAAGCTTTAGTTCCTTAAGGGTTAATTGTACAGTGATAAAATGATAATTAATGAGTAAATTGAATTATGGGGCATTTAAGATTACTAGGTGACATATAAGGGACTAACGAGATTTAGTTTCTAAGCTTTGGGGGGGGGAGAGATTTATAATTTAGAAAAATAACGATATATGTAGTATTTTTAGCGATATACACTGTTTACTTAATTTTGTTCAAAACATTGATTTGAACAGGAAAATGAGATTTCATGAAAAGTGTGAAGTGTGAAGAAGTTTAAGTGGATGAAGTGTGAAAAGTTTAAAAAATCTCTTTTATTTAAGAACTTATTTCATACTGAATTATGAACTTTATACATTTGCATTCCAGTACATACATTACTAGTGGAATATTGGAAAAGGCGTAAGCACATACGCTATGAGAGGGCAAAACCATACTTTTCAAAAATTAAATAGAACTTTAAATCAACTTTTATTTTTAAAAACAGTTATACCAGAAAGTAAAATGAAGGGGTATCTGATGACATTTTTAATTTATGTCCAATGGATAAAGGATAGTTAAAAAGGGGGGGGCAAGAGCCCCGTTTGCTTTTTTGAAGCTAGAAAATTTTTGAATGTTTCATCGTTTAAATCATAGGTTCCCAAAGTGGTCAAGGTGGACCCCCAGGGGTCCATAGGAAACCATATGGGGTTTCACGTAGATGTGAAAAGAAAACAGGGGTTCCCAAGTTGTAAGTGGGGGTCCACGAAAAAATTTCTGGTTTTCATGATAACGAAGAAAAAATGTTTCCTTGGATTTACCTATCAATGTAGGAAGGTAGCATCATTCACTTGGTAGGTACTCAAAAATATTCCAGATTCAGTTCAAACACACAGAATTGAATAGAACAATAGATAATAGTACAAGAGTGTACACCATATGTCGAGACTTGCAAAGTGCCGCCCGTGCGCCGTCTCATTAAAAATATGACTATCTTTTATTGTTGATTTACATTTCAGAGTTCTTTGTTGATTTTTTGCCAATTGTTGATTGTATATTATAATAAATGTTTTTGTAATTTTGATTAACCACAAGTATAATTTTAATAAATAAGACACAAGAAAATGTGCTACTTTTTTTTTCTTCTTAACACTCCCAATTCAGAGTGATATTTTTAGGAGCTTTGGGAATACAGTAGAAATGCAGCAGCAGGGGGTCTACCGAAAATTGTAAAACTTTGAAAGTGGTCCACGAGAAAAAAAAAGTTTGGGAACCCATGGTTTAAATTAATTACATCGCAAAGTAGGCAAATTTGCAAGAAGCTCTAACCGGCCTTTATTATGGTTTAAATTAATTACAAATGATATCATCAAAACTTAGAAAGGAAACTTTACTTTTCTTTTAAGTTAGCCAAGTATGAACACCTTGCTGTAGTTTTTCTTCCAATTTTCATGGCCTTTCTTAATTTAACTCCAAAAATATCAACGGATGAACAGATAAAGAATTTATTCCTATAGATTTCATAAACGTTTGTATCTTCTTAAAAAATACACAAACCATAGTAAACAATTATTAAATTCATTACCAAATATTATAAAAAAAATTTTTAAATAACTATTTTGTTAAAAAAAACATTACGAAGATGATTGCTTACAGATAAACTAAAAATCTTCATATTAAATGACATCTAAAATTTAAAATGAAATAAATTTCTATTTATTAAATATATCAAATGTTTTAGTTGAAGTTCGCGCCTTTTTGGATCCTGAAGTTTCTGTTAGAAGCTTTCTATGAGAGGTGTATTCAAAGGAGGAAATGGCGCAGAGACGCTGTTTCGATTCGTACAATTCGAGGACGAATGTGAACAGGGCGTAAAATTTTCTCAAGATTTTCTGCTAAACTTAGTTGTACTTTCTCTAAGTGGTAAACATGATATTTCCTTTAGACGGCGACAGTCGGCTGAGCACCCAATTTAATCAATTTCTTGAAACTTTAAACGAGAAATGTATGCAAGGAAAGATGGGTGTACAGGTGTTAAAGAATCGATTAACGAGAAATGCAATAATCATTATTTAAAACATTTAATATTGAATTAAGGGTAATTCAGATTAAATTGAACCAGGAATTTTATAAAGGATTGATTTGAATTCAAAAATGATTACAAATTAATTTATTTATCGGTATTTAAGTGTTAAACTAAGATTATTAAGGGTTAAATTATCTCTATTAACAAGCAATGGCAAAACTACAATTGAAAATATATTAGCAATAATTAAAAATGTTAATTTGGATCACTTTACGGACAAAAATTTATAAAGATTGATTTCAATACAATTAATATCGAATTAAAACTAATTTAGATTAATTTAAAGACATGAGTGTGCAAAGAATCGATAAAAATATAGGTGTTACATTATCGATGAACAAGAAATGCAGTGACTATCATAAGAAATATTGATTTAATATTGATGTTAATATAGATTAGTTGTTGTTAATTTAGATTAATTTACTGATAAAATTTATAGGGTATAAATTTGAAAACAGATTTTAAAATATCAATTGATAAGAGTTGAAATAACAATTTATTAAAAACATATTGATATTAGGATTATACTAAATTAATTTAAGGAAATTCATTAACGGCTGATTTTGAATGAAATGTTAATTTTCAGTTGACAAAATTTATAACAATTATAATTTAAATTAAATGTCGATTTTATGTAAATTTAGGTTAATTCAAGACAAGTTTTTAGAGATCATATTAATTGTGCTCCATATAAGCATAAAATATAGTAACTTATAATAGAGTAATTTATAATTTTTTTGAAATGAAGAAATAATTTTTAAAAATAGGAGTGACTTATGAATCACTTATTAATTAACAAATAATTAAGAATAATTTTCAGCAAGGATCCTTTCATATATAGAAGTTGTTGTTGAGTGCCAGTTAGACTGACAATATTGGGTGCGTTGCTCCACTTTTCCAACTGAACCATATTTTGGTGTGGAGTCCGACTTCCTCAGTACACACATGCTATAGGGACCCGTTTATAGAGTTGGCAACCATTCACAACGCATTCATACAAGGAAAGGACAAAGATAGGATAGATAGAGAGAGAAAGTACATCCATGCCTGGAGCCGGGAATCGAACCCAGGACCTCCCTATCCGCAGTCCGGCACGCTGACCACTACACAAGTTGGTCGGCATATATGGAAGTAATTTTATTAATAAATAACAATTAAAAAATTTTAATTATTAAAAAATAATTTGAAATAATATTATACTGATTTCATCATGATTAACGTTAACGAAATGTATGCTTGTAAAATTTTATATAGTTTTCTAAACAAAATTTAATGTATTATTGATGGTTATTAACCATAAAGTAGTTGTTCCTTTCGTTGCAGTCGAGATTATATTAACAATACTTTATTAAGTTCTCATTATGTTAAAATATCCACGATGTCAGATAACATTTCATCTACGTCTCATCATACTGAGACTGCTTGTCGACGACTTTGCTGCCAGCCTTTAAATCGCGTTCTTTGGGTGGTAGCAAACAAGGCGAAGTTCACTGAATGCCTGAGAATATTGTCAGAAGTTCATTTCGTTAATGAAACGATTTCTTATATAAATACCCAAGCATCGGTTTGAGACACCATTTTCTGTTGATTAAAGCCATTAACACGTTGACAATAGAACAGAAGAATGGCTAGTTTAAATCGGTAAGGATGATTTAAATTTATATATTTTTTCATTAGTTTACCTTTGAACTTGTACTTTGACTAACTTTTCTGTGTGATAACGTTTTATTTCTAAATCTATCTCTCTGCTAGAAGTTTTCATACCTAAGTATATTTAACGTTTTATTCAATGATAATGCATAAAAATGGCTTTTTATTTATGTTTAACTTCATACTTTCATCATCGCTTATTCGTTTTGCTTCAACAGTAAGTTGCTACTGCGTACTCTTTGAAAAAAACAGCTTCAATCAATAAAAATATTAATTATAAAACTTTTCTATTTGATTTCCTAAAAATATTTAAACATGGTAATGTGTTTGCTAAAGTAATAAATATTTTTAAACTTATAAATTTATGAGAAAAATTATTTAAATAATTGAAATTGAAATATTGAAATATCTTAATTTTTCTTTATTTCAGAAATTTGTGAATTAAAAATAAGAGATTATATATATATATATATATGTATATATATATATATATATATATATATATATATATGCATATATATATATATATATATATATATATATATATATATATATATATATATATATATATATATATATATATATATATATATATATATATATATATATATATAACTGAGAACTACAATTAAAAATTTATTTTAAGAATTGACTACAGTTTTATTCGTTCTCGGTATAAAATATAACAACTAAAGTTTACTGATAATTTGCACCAGATAATTAGCATTCGAAGAAACATTTTTATGATTTTAAACGGTATAGAATGTCTTTTTCATTGATCTTCAATTCAATATGATTTCTTAAGTTTCATAGATTTGCAATTGTAACTTAGATAAAAAAAATTACCAATAAATTTATTAAAAATCGATATATTTAAGTTAAAGAAAAAATCATTTATATATGTGATTGCTTCTAGTAAAATTTATTAAAATATAATTAAAGATAAAGGAACTATAATAAATTAATGATATAAATTTACAATTTATTTAATTAATATAGAATGCTATTCTAAAGCTCCCTGTATTATTTTATTTAATAAATAATAAACTTTCATTTTATGCTCAAAATAATCAAAACTGGAGTAAATAGGAAAATGTGCCTCTTAGTAAAAACATAAATATTTTATTAAAAATTTAATTAGTTTAAAATTTTAAGAAAATGTGGAACAGAGAAAATTCATTGAAATGTAAAGTAAAAAAAGAAATTAGTTTGATGACAGAAAAAAAACAATTTTTATTACATCCATTAAAAAATTAAATACTTGATTATAGGCATATTTTTAACATTAATTCAATTGACAACGAAATGTAAGAGAAATTTGAAAGTTAGCAGAAAATTAATGTTGTCTGTTCATTTAAAAATTTTCTTTAGTTGAAAATTAAATCTGAATACTAATGACTATTATAAGTGAAAAGGGTAAGTGGTCATAAATTATTCGAGAGATGATGCCTAAAATTAATTTGAGATTAAATTTGAAAAGTTCGAGTTAGAATCGAATGAATTTAATGACATTATTTGATTACATTCCTTCACAGATTTGAAAGATTAATCATCAATAAAATTGACTTTAACTAGAAATTTTCATTAGAAAAATGTTTCCCTGGATATAAACTTATAAATAATCAAAAGTCAAAAATCACAAAAACAGTTCTATTTGAAGATAACATTTTTTTACACTTTCAATTAGGATTGATTATTTATCAAACTATGAATTGTTTGAAAAATAAATTAGAGAATTTAAATTTCTAAGAAATAATTAATTAGAAAAATAGGAGAGAAAAAAGCAAAATATATCAGAATGATCATAAATTATTAAATTGATGAAGTTTGAAATTAATTTAGGCACAAATTTGAAAAATTCGAATGAGAAACAATTGATTATAAGAGATTATTTGAATATATTAATTAAAAACATTGAATGATCAATCATGGATAAAAGTGGCATTAATTATGCATTTTTAATTGAAAACATTTATCCACAGATAAAGAATCAGTAATTAAAAGTCAAGTTTTGTGTATGTAAAAGTAGTTATTTTCATCAATTATACTTTCTTATCTTAAATTTTGAATAAATATTTTACAAGATTAATTTAACAATAATGATTAATTTTGTAATAACTATTTATTTCAAAAAATAAATAAAGTAAGAAATTTCTAAAATTGTAATTAAATGCTTAATAAATAAATATCTTTCAAATTTATGTGATATTTTTTCTTGTCATTACATTCACAAGAAGATATATATTTATTAAAAAAATCATATTATAAGGATTCTGTTATCTAAACAAAAATTTTATTACCATAAATTATGAATAATATTGACTTTAATTAAAAGTTTCTACAGTAAAATAACATTATGATTTTTAAATTTAATGTTCGTGGAAAAATAAAAGTTATAATATTTTCGAGTTCAAATTTTAATTAAAATAAAATTGTCTTAACTTATTTATTTACACAATATTATTATTATAAGACAACTATTTTCTTAGAAGAAATACCATATTTTATAAGAAATGTTATGATTGTCCTCTTTATTGGATAATTAGATATTCTTATAAAAATTCCGCGTAATTCTCATCCATATTTTCTAAGTTAACGGTTACAGTTATATCATCATTAAATCGTATGCAATGATGAGGAATAATAAATAGATGAATTGTGCTCTAGGAATGATAAGAATGTTGTAACTTAAGGCCGAAAAGAATTCCACTTATTTCCAAGCAATAAATTATTTCGATCATGTCCTTCATAGAAAAAAAAGAAGAAAATATGTCGGATGGAATAAAAATAAGTTTCTGTGCGATCAGAACATCCCTTTAACAATAATAAGTAGGGCACGTTTTATGTAAATGTTTATGCAATGCACATAGGTTAAAAAATAATCTAGATTAACTCTATATAATAGAACTCAAATTTATTTTGGTACAGAAATCTATTAAATTATCAGACTTTTTCATAGTTAGAATTCTATGTAAAGGAGAATTTTGATGCACACTTTTCACATAAAGTATAACTAGCTTCTGATAATTGACGTGCTACCAAAATGGGAAAGTGTGACTACCCATTTTATTTTAAATTTTGAATGAAAAGAAATGTAGAAAACAGCAACATATTTTTCAAGAGTAATATAGTACTCAACCGGCAGTAGCGAAAAAAGTGAATGACAGCATTCAAAAATGTATGAATATTTCGAAGAAAACAAAAAGAATGTCGTTTTGACTTCATACTGTCTAAATATAACAAAAATAAGAAAATGCTGTAGGAGAAACCCTTTTGATGTTGAATCTATAAATACAAAGAAAACAGAGAGAAATTCCTTCAAAGAATGAGAACAGCTTGTTTTTTCCTTCAGAAAAACGACTTCTTTTTCTCTTTTGTATCCACAGGAAACATATTTTAAAGGAGCTGTTGATCCTTTTGCTAGTATATTTTTTATAAGTTTCTTTTGCTATAGCTTATGAGATAAAACAATAATTGGAGTTTGGTTAAGCGAAAGAAATTGAGTTCCAAATTCTTTCCACATAATTTTTGTAATTAGTAAAAAGTTTATTCGGTTTATTACGTTCTACAACAGTTTAAACAGCAATGGTAGGAAAAAGAAAGCCGCCTACCCTGTGTAGTGGTTAGAGTGCCTGACTGCGGATAGGGAGGTCCTGAGTTCGAATCCCAGTTCGGGCATGGATTTATTTCCTCACTCTGTCTATCCTTTCTTTGTATGAAATTTGCCTACTCTATAAACGGGTTCCTATGGCATGTGTGTACTGAGAAAGTCGGATTCCACACAAAAATATGGTTCAGTTGGAAAAGTGGAGCAGCGCACCCCATGTTAACACCCTGGCTGGCACAAGACAACGAAAAAGAAAATGTGATACATTTTTATTTCATAAAATTTGTGTTTTAAGGTTAACTGAATGCTAAGCGAAATTTTACACGCAAATATCAAAATAAATTATTAATTATATAACAAGTTAATTATACTTTAGTCCCATGGAAGTGTCACACACAAATTTATAAGCATTTACTAAAACAAATATTTATTAATCAGCGTGTGTATACATATGTTGCTGTTGTTACTTATGACACTCAGACAAGCCAAGCTCACTATGCCTTGGCTATGCGAATTTAAGTCAATAGGGAGCGTCTTTCGTTTTAATCAGAGCACCAGGAAGGAGAAAGTACGTCTTTGTTCTTTAAATCCTCCGATAGATGGCACCACCAGAGGAGCCACTCCTCAATTTTGACATTGATCTGAAGGGGGAGTAAATTTTCTCCAGACCATTGCACCTATGGTAACTGCTCAATGACCAACCACAGGACTTTCAATTCCACAGATTTAATGAGCACGTATATCGCTTGTACTCGGTGGGTCTTTGGCGGCATTGGGAATCGAACCCCGTCCTTCCGGATGGAAAGCCGATGACCTAACCACTATTATATAGTTTAGGCCATACTAGGCCACATTTATATAGTTTAATATATAAAAAATATTTTTATAGTTTATTCGTACAATGCCTGATTAAGAAAGCCACTTTCTTTATAAGCCAAAAAGAAGAATATGTTCCGAAAAGAAAGTTTTTTGAAACTATCAAATTTCTGAGACAATTCAGTTATTTATGGAAAACAACCTGATTGCAGACGAATAACCCCTTAATCTATCCTAATGACTAAGTTTCAGACTGGCTAAAAGTAAGACAGTCAACAAGTGGAGATAGTTCATTGATTTCAAGTGTTGCGTATGGCAGTCTCTAGATAATGACAATGTTTTCAGAATCGGGTACTGCAGCAATAATAAACAAGGTCACCAAGAATACCGTTCAGAGGCTCTCTGCATGACTTCAAATGAACGGTATAAAATTCATTTGCTGAGAAACTCCCTCGAAATTCTACCATAATATCGTAGTCGAAAGATGTCTTTTATTAGCATATGTTCTTTTTCAAATAGTCTCGCAAGAAACCTTGTGTTTCTTAAAGCTGTAAACACTTAAGGAAATCATGTTTGGTACTATATTCTTGTTAGTAACATGTCGAGATTCAGCTCACAAAGCGATTTTTGATGAGTTCTCATCTGGCTAGAAGCTAAGGTTAGATCAAGCCATCATCAAAGAAATCGATCCTTTAGGTGGATTGACTTACTTGAACAGGGATCCGTTTTTTCTCTGCTTGTACAGTAATAACGGAACGTAACAGGAATAATGCTCTATGTTCCTATGAACTATGTTGAAATAGTGCGGGAAATCGATTCTTCTTATGAACGATAAAATTTGGCCATATATATAGACTTGTCGACGATTATTTGAATGAAGAAAATTTTCCCTGTGTAGTGTTTTTAACGCTGTCTACATACCTCAATCTCATATAGAACATCTGTTGCTGCTCGAAGAAGCACTACTGCATATCAACATCGTAGGACATGCCAATTGTTAAAGTTGTCACTTTTGTAATGATGAGAGATATTGCTACAACTATCTATCTATCTATCTATCTATCTATCTATCTATATATATATATATATATATATATATATATATATATATATATATATATATACATGGAAACGAAATGTTTGCAATAAAAATTGCAATAAATCCGTTATAGTACAAATGTCTAAATCACTAAAACATTTGTTATATCACGGATCCCATTTCGATCAATATTGATTTCATTAGCACATCAACCTGTATTAAAATCCGAAACAAATATTTTAGTACTATTTCTAACAGAACAAGATTAGGTATTACCAAATTTTTGAGCTTGAAAGTTATCTTATTTTTTTTTTGAAATATATAATTTATACATTAATATCCAAATTATAGCTTTCCAAATATTTTTTACACTCGTATAAAATTAAAGCTAAAATTTGGATATTTGGGTATAAATCATGGGGTAATAAGCTTTTGTAATTTTAATCTTCTAGTAAGATATTTATACTTTTGTTTTTAAATAAAACAGGTAATACTGATTTGGTTGTTTAAAATCTTCAGTTTTCTTTAATCAGAATTTTTAATGTTTTCCAATTAATAATTTCAATTCTTGAAAAATTCTCAATCAAAATTGTCATCTTTACTGAATTGTATAATAAACAAAAGGCAAACATTTTCTAAATAAAAATTTGAATGAATTATTACAATAAAATTGTGTGCCTGTGAAAATATTCATCAAAATGTTATTCAGAAAAAAAAATTTCACCCATTGACGTATAAATAGACAAAATTTACTTATCTCTTCCCATTCATCGAAATCTAACTCCCCCGCGCCACCTAAAGTGTTTCGTGACCTGGCATGAAAATTTACCCCAAAAGTGAGATTACCATATTCCATTTCAATTCTTTCGCAAACTTCGCTTTTCAAAAGTTCTTTTTCAGAATCTTTCAGTCCCAGGCCCACTCGAGAGTCTTATAGAATTGTCAAACGTAGATTTTTTTCCCAGGCTTTCTTTTAACGTCTTGAGCGCAATGCGTAAGGGAAATCTAGATGATATCGCAATATTCCATTTCCACTTGCGTATCACCTCTGCCTTTTTCTAAGAAAACTTATCATTATAAGAGAAAAATGGCTCGCGTGACAATAAAATAGGTAACAAAAGAAAATAACTATTAAGTATTCATAAATCACAAACACACACATCTAAATGTTAAGGGTAAATACTGATTCATTCAAATTCAAGACTTGAGAGGAAATTAATCTATATCATTCATACACACATTAATTTTTCCTTAGGTCTTATTTCCGAATAAATTTATATTTTCCTATTATTATTTTATATATTTCTGTTATTAAAATTTGTGTTCAAAGTTATATAAAATATTAACAAAAGAATTCAGAAATTTCTTTATAAAATGAGTATGAAGCAAATTTATTTACTTACCAAATATTGCTTTTCGAAATTTAAAATAAAAATTACACATCGTATTGTTGTTGTATAATAATGCCAGCTAGGCTGGCATTATTGGGTGCGCTACTCCACTTTTCCAACTGAACCATATTTAGGTGTGGAGTTCGACTTCTTCAGTACACACATGCCATAGGTATCCGCTTATAGGGTAGGCAACCATTCACAACCCATTCATACAAGGAAAGGACAAAGATAGAATAGACTGAGAGATAAAGTACATCCGTGCCCGAACCAGGATCGAACCCTGGACCGCAGTCAAGCACGCTGACCTCTAGACAAGTTAGACAAGTTGAGCGGCAACACGTAATGCGGAAAAATATTTTTAACAAGGACATAAATAAAAATATAATCCCAGAAAAAATAAAACATAATACAGTGGTTGACCACAGGTTCCCAAAGTGGTCCAGGTGGATCCCCAGGGGTCGATAGGAGACCAGACGGGGGTCCACCTAGATGTGAAAAGAAAACAGGGGTTCACAAGTTGTAAGTGGGGGTTCACGAAAAATTTTTACGTTTTCATAAAAAAAAACAAAAAAAATTTTGGCTTGGATTTACCTATCAACCTAGGCAGGTAGCATCATTCGCTAGGTAGGTACTCAATAATATTCGCTAGGTACTCAATAATATTCGAGATTCAGTTCAAACACAGAATTGAATAGAAAAGTAGATAATAGCACAATTGTACACCACATTTCCAGACTTGCAAAGTGCCGCCCGCGCGCCGTCTCATTAAAAGTATGACCATCTTTTATTGTTGATTTAAATTTAAGAGTTAATTGTTGATTTACATTTAAGAGTTCATTGTTGATTTTTTGTCAATTGTTGATTGTTTGTAATATTGTTTATAATTTTGTATAACCACAAGTATTATTTTAATAAGTAGGACACAAGAAAATGTGGTATTTTTTTCTTAACACCCCCAATTTAGGGTGATATTTTTTAGGAGTTTTGGGAATACAAGTAGAAATGCAGCAGCAAGGGGTCTACCGATAATAGTAAAACTTTGAAAGTGGTCCACGAGAAAAAAAAGTTTGGGAACCCATGAGTTAGACAATAGTTCGGACTGAGAACAAATCGGACAACTAACATTTTCAAGAATTTTTGTGTGTGTATGTTCGGAAATCGAACATACATTCAACTTACTAAAATGAATTCTAACGAACATTTCTCGGCTCTCGGAGTATAATGTACAGGATTGCCAAACCCAAAGGGCGAAATATCGTTCGTTTTTCGTGTCATTTGAATTATAAATTTCAAGTCCCTTGAATTATGTTGTTTGCCTATATAACTTCAACGTTCTATATTAGAAAAAAATTTTTTTTTCCCAACAGAATATTTACAACCAAAGTAGACCATCAGTTTCAGTTTTGATTTCATTCAAAACCGAAACTGATTTCATTTTGTGCGCTTCTCCGCTCATTCACTGTTGCATACGCAGTCGTGAATAATGAATTCCAGATGGCAACAACAACAATGTTATTAATCACTTTACAACGACGATGCTATTAGTTACTTCCGGAAAAGAGAGGAATACAATCGACATTGGACATGTTCTTTAACGACTTATAAACAAAAAATAAAAAGGGCTG
The DNA here is from genome assembly GCA_037975125.1 of Latrodectus hesperus. Lineage (NCBI taxonomy): Eukaryota > Metazoa > Arthropoda > Arachnida > Araneae > Theridiidae > Latrodectus > Latrodectus hesperus. Next base: position 7,078,744 of record CM075857.1, on the reverse strand, counting down.
ATTAATTTGCAAGGTTATATGTATGTATTATTTATTGTAAACTTAATAAGAAACTACACATCCTTTTTTAAATTTCATTTTCAAGGTCTCCAGAATGAATTAATCGATTTCATAAAAACCTATGGTAAATTGATGATTGGCTGACGAACAAATCGGATAGTGAATATAGTCTTGCAACAGATTATGCTCGTCTACCGACCACTCACTGTAAATAATTCTAATAGTTCAATGTCATCCATTGTATATAAGGTTAAAATTTATAATCAGGAAAACAAAAAGTTAAATAATACATATCATTCCTCCTTGCTTTCCAAAATTACATTAACAAATGGGCATTATAAATTTAAAAATCCAATACAAATCATCTTATCCAAAAATATGCAACTTCAATTTCATTCTAAGTTTGAATGTGTACCATATTATAAAACAATATATTTGATAAACGAAGTATTTGATCATTCAAATTTTTAAATGTTATAAAATGATATATTTGCTGAAGATAAGCAATTGTGTTTTTTTTATAAAAATTTTGCAAAATTTTATGATAATTTAAAAAAAATTTTAAAAATCTTTTTAATAAACTGAAACACGATATTTAGGTAAACATTAAGCTAAGCTTTTTTCTATGTTTTCGTTAGAGTAAAACGAGTTCAAACGGTTTTGAATTAATAGTCGATGAACAAAAGACTTTTTCTCTAAAGGGGGTTCTCTTTAGAGAGAATGTTCTATGTTCGATTCTACACAGAGCTGAAAATAATGGATGGTAATATATTTCTATTTACACATCTGTCCACGTGAATCCTTGGAAGTTTTCCTGCTTTTCTCTTTTGCTATATGTGAAGTAGCCCCACTAGAAATGTAAGATACGCAGAATTTCTATAAGATCTATTTTATCCTTCAATTTTTTTGCAACGTCAAACTTTTAGGAATACTTTATTACTTAGTGTTGCAAGGGCTGAGTTAATGATATATTATGTAGTGGAGCTACCGTGGATATGCCATTGCTGCTCAGAAGTGGATGAAGCTTCATTCGTAATTTAGGAAAAGGAACAAAGACTCCCAGACTTAATCTGTCACCCTTAGAGGTATCATTTCACTTGGAAGACATCGCGGCATCAACGTAGTTTATATACTTCAGCCCCGATAATGTAGAATAATGAATGATAATGAGATCAACGCCTTTCCTTACTATGTCAATTTGGCTTGTGTAGCATAATAATGAAAATAAAGGTGATAAATATTAGTAAAGGTTATTCTTTTCAAACAGATGGAATTTTTGTATTGAAAATTTATGTCAAATTCTAACATTTTGATAAAAGTTATATTTAGCCCAGCATAAATGTCTTTTTAGCTCATGTAATCAGTGGTTATTCTCTGCCTTTCTCATCGATCATGCTCAAAGCATTTCACAATCGATTCCACTAACCTTTACGCTGCCCGAGGAGATATTTTTAACTTCAGATGTCCCGAAAGTCAGAGTTGGAATATAAAAGAAAACTAAATGAAAAACCCTTTCAACATAGGAAGGCCTGATGCTATTTTAGATCACACGTTACGGAAACTTGTCCCTATTTTTTTTTTGGTGCCGTCTGCGTAATGATCTCGGATCAATGTCCATCCATCGATTGATTCCGGCGTTTGTATCTCATCACCATGGGGAAAAATTGTTCCCCGTTTGTCAGGAAAAGATCTTACAGGTACTTAACTCAAGAAATATAGGGATTTTCTGTCACTTTTTCCCCCGCTGTCTTATTCATCGGCGTGTGGCATTTTAATAAGATGTGCACTGGATTGTTTCAATGGAAGCGATGTTTTAAGTTAAAGTAGCGTGTCTCGTTTCATGAATTATTTATCTTACACAAAGTGAAAATGTTTATTTATTTAGTGATAATGAGTAAATTGGATTTATTTGCTTAACTCATGCTATTTATAAAGAAGGAAATTTAAAAGAAAAATCTAAAGATTTTATTAAGATATTACAGTGCAGTGAGTTCTGAGATCTATGAAAGAAAATAAAATGTAAGATCTTGTTTATGTAAATATAAAAAAAGCGTTAAGATTTTTTTTATTTAATATGAAGAGTTCTTATATAATTATTTCTTGTTACTACCTAGTCATGTTTTATGCTAAGCAAATTTATTAGGGAAATTATTTGTAAAGTGACAGATACAATAAATAAAATAAACAATTTTAGTATGATATCACTTTATATTTAAAAATATATTGGATAAAGAAAAATTATTACAGAAATGTTTTAAAGTGCCTAAAATTGTTGATAAAAATATTACTGTGTAATAATATTTTTATCTACAATTTTAGGTACTTTTCTACCTTCTTTATTTCAGACGTTTTATGTAAGTATATTATTTACATGTGTTACATCATTTCATTTAACTAAAGTAGAGTTTTGAATTAAGAAGCTAGTGGTTTGTAATTTATTTATCTTGTTGGGTAAACACGTCTTTATTAGGTAACAAAAAATGCTTTGAATTTAATTATGCAAAAATTGTTATTTATAAATATTGATATATAAAAAAACCACATACCTTTTGTTTAATAATTTATATAGATAGAATAATCTACATAAATAATAAAATCCTCATTCATTGTGTGAATCGAATTTTTGCCAATTGTTGAATTGAGAATGACTACACTGAGCACAGGAAAGCTTATATCATAATATCGTCCGCCCGAGAAAACCTAAATTAAAATATTGTTACAAATTTGAAAATATAACCTTTATTTGTCTTAAAAAAATTCAGAAAAATATGAAATACTAAGATTTTAAATAAAACTTCGACAATCTATGCGTATTCTACGTTTAAAAAAACGGCATTTCTAGTGCTTTGGCGACTTGGCAAACTTTTGGCGAGATTCTTTGCATCTTGGCGATTATTTGGCGAAAAATAGATAATTTTGAAAAATTTCATCACTGAAGCTCTAGGACTAATATTAAATGAGAAATCTTCCAAAAATCTTGGCCTAATTCTTAGATTTTCAAGCCAAGTCAGGAATATATATTTATAAATACCGTGCCACCACATAGAAGAATTATTGTAGCACACCAGCAGTCTTTAATGCCAGAATAATGCACAGAGACTGTTATCTGTCTGTTATACTACAGACTCATGTGTTTGGAAACTGTGTTGAATTTGAACTGTGTAATTGTGGCTTCTACAGCTGAAAATTCCTGTATTTTGTAGAAATTGCTACCAAAGTTTTGCGATTTTCAATTGTTTTATTGACTCTTAGACAACATGAGCCTCGAAGACCGGTACAATAGATTTCCTTTCGAAAATTTTGCTCACAACGTTTTTCATTAATTTAAACCATAATGAACGCAGAAACGACTTTCTTATTAAGATACTTATGCCTTGATGTCATTAACTTATCTGAAGTAATATTAATCTCCGGAATCCACATTGTTTCAAGAAGGAAACAAGAAGTTTTTTTCCTTTTTTAATAATTTTTTATTCGTAAGCATTTCCAATAGAGAAAAGATATTTACGCTATCACAATTCTCTTTTTCTTTTAAAGAAATCTTAGAAAGTAAATAAACAAGGTTATTTTCTTTTAAATTTGTTAATTTTCTCCGCAAATCTTACTGCAGAAAGTTTCTATGGATGATACTTTCTATGAAATCTCACCAGCTTTGTCTCTTAATATGTTCAATAATAGGAATTTAATATAGTTTTCGAAATAATATATAATAGTTTTTAAAATTAATAAGCAATAAAGTTTGGCCATTTTCTTATGTAAAAACATAACATTTTAAACAATATTTTTGTCACCTTTCTCCTTATTTTATCAATTTTTTCCATTATTCCAAATAATTTTGAAAATTATTTTAATTTCCTGAGAAAAAAAAACCCAGTTTTTTCGTAACTTAATAACCATATTGAAAAATATAATCTAATCATTTAGTCTTGTCAAATTTGTAATCATTTAAACTATATAAGAACTAATCTAATCTTAATAACTAAAACTAAATCATTTTGAAATGTAGTCCTAATGATTTTTTTCACTTTGCAGATGTCGACGTAAGGCATTCAAAATTATTATCTAATTATTTTATAGTTACCCAGCCCCAAAAGGTTCAACAACATATAATTGTTCTCTCAATTATATTTAATTTTAATGATTAAATAAAAAACTTTTCGAAAGAAAAAGAAATCTTACAGATTGATGAATAGAAATATGATGAAAAAATAATAAGAAAATACTAAAATTGTTGTAACACCAATTTTAGTATTTTCTTATTATTTTTTTTACAATTTTACAATTTTAGTATTTACTTATTGGTAAAATAAATACTATTTTGCTGAGGTTTTTATTAATATAACAGTTCATAACCTAATATTAAATTTTCATGCAGTTACGGTTTCCAGTGTAACATAAAATATTATGAGCATATAATATTTATTTTATTATTGAATAAAAAATCTTGAAAACCATAATATTTATATGGTATCATGGTTTTGAAGGATTTTTCCAAGATTAATTTTTAAACTGAACCGTACTAAGTGTGTGGAGTCCGACTTCCTCAGTACACACATGCCATAAATACCCGTTTATAGGGTAGGCAACTATTCACACCCCATTTATACAAGGAAAGGACAAAGACAGGAGATAGAGAGAGACAATGTACATCCATGCCTGAACCAGGATTTGAACCCAGGACTTCCCTATCTGCAGTCAAGCACACTGACTACTAGACAGGGTGGGCGGCACACACTCACACATACACACACACATATATATATATATATATATATATATATATATATATATATATATATATATATATATATATATATATATATATATATATATTATATATATACATATGTATGTATATATATATATATATATATATATATATATATATATATATATATATATATATATATATATATATATATATATATATATATATATATATATATGTATATATATATATATATATATATATATATACATATGTATATATATATATATATATATATATATATATATATATATATATATATATATATATATATATATATATATATATATATATATATATATATATATATATATATATATATATATATATATACATATGTATGTATGTATATATATATATATATACATACATATGTATATATATATATATATATATATATATATATATATATATATATATATATATATATATATATATATATATATATATATATATATATATATATATATATATATATATATATATATATATATATATATATATATATATATACATGTGTGTGTGTGTTTGTATGTACGTATACGCATGTATATATTTTTAGTTGTGTTAAGAAATGAATTTTCTCGCCTGATTTTAAATATATTAAAAAATATTCTACCTGAATCAAATAGAATAGAACCATGAAAAATTCTGCATATTACTTAAACTAAACCTGGGACTCTTAATAATCTGAAGATGTTGGTTGGATAGAGAGAAGTCATTAAATTTACTTCACTCTAAAAAGGCTTTTTTACAAATTAGATATTCATAACTGTACTTCCGAACTAAAATAAATATTTGCTCGTAAAACAGGGAAGTGATCGGAGGACTGCAGTCGCCGGTGTCTGTTATTCGGAAAATGAAGTTAATTCCGACGTGACAAAAGGCATTGGGCAAGATAAGAAGATGAGAACGACAGAAAAATCTGCTAATGACCCCCCAAAAAGAAGTTTCCATTCCGATTCCGATTAATTTGACAGTGACCGGGGTAGGGAAATGGAAAGTTCTTAAATAAGCGGATTTGAGAGATCCGGAAACGAGGAAACTTGTTCCTTGATTCGTTGTTGGAAATCATTAAAAATTAAAGTATTTTCCCTCTGGCGTAATTTGGAATTTCGATAACAAATTCCCCTGGTTATTTGAAAGAGCATCAGTTGAAAAGTTAAGATATATGTTTTCTTTGATGATGAGATCATTTCCATAAATACTTTCTTATAAGATGTAATGAAATGAATTATTTAAAAACCATTAAAAGTATTTAAACTTATTTTAATTAGAATGATTCCTGCATTTTTTATAATGATAATTAATAATAAATTTGAGAATAATTTTACTAATCATAATGTAGTTGTGTTTCTTTCGTTCCAGTTGAGAATTTGATTACCCCACTTTATTACAATTCTCTTTGGTTTAAAATATCCATGACGTCAGATTACGTTTCATCTACGTCACCCATCGTATGGAGAGTGTTGCAAATCCGACTTATCGATGAATTTGCTGTCTGACTTCAAATTGCATTCTTCGAGCGGCAGCAAACTAAGCGAAGTTCACCATCAAATGTTTAAGTGTCATCGGTGATGAGAAAAAAATCCATTAACATGATTTTTACCAGTAATAAAGAAGTATTTTTTATATTTATATTATAATGTATTATAATAGTATTTATAATTATAATTTTTTTCATTTCTATAAGTTTTCAAAATCATGAAAATTGCCGCCGGTTGTTCTAAATAATTAGTTTTTAAAATTTCAAATTTTTGGCAATATTTCTTCCAAAATTGAACACGATGACTGTAGAACAGTAGGAGATGCAAAATGAAAAAGACAATACAAAATATCCACTTTATGGTTAGTTTAAATCGGCAAGGGTGAGCAGAGCTGGCAGCCGAATGGTTAGCGCTCTTGCTTTCGGTTCATCAGTTCGTGGGTTCGAATCCCACCTTGGGCATGGATGTTTGCAGTGGTTCGGAATCCACTTTAAACCGTAAGTCCCGGTCTAATTAGCCTTCGTGTGCAAAAAATGACCGTTGAGCGACAAAGAAACCAAACCAACCGGCAAGGGTGAATTTAAATTTTAATTTTTTCATTATTTTCACTTAGAGTTTGTACTTTGATTAACTTTTTTATAAAAAATTATTTCCAAGATCTATCTCTCTGCTAGAAGTACACACACATAAGTATATTTAACATTTTATTCAACGGTAATACATAAAAGTTGCTTCTTATTTATAAATAATTTCATACTTTTATAATCGCTTATTAGTTTTGCTTCAACAGAAATTTGCCAATCTCTGCTTTTTGAAAAACACATTTTCAATCAACAAAAATATTAATTATAAAATTCTTCATTCTAAATTACTATAAATATTTAAATTGATTGCATGTGTTTGCTAAGGCAACAAATACTTTTAAACGAGAAAAAATATTTAAATAATTATAAATGAAATATCCCTATTTTTCTTTGAGTTTATTGCATATATACGTGAGTATATATATATATATATATATATATATATATATATATATATATATATATATATATATATATATATATATATGTATGTATGTATGTATGTATGTATGTATGTATGTATGTATGTATATATATATATATATATATATATATATATATATATATATATATATATATATATATATATATATATATATATATATATATATATATATATATATATATATATTACTTTTTTATAATTTAGCTCCTTTTGACGAATTCGTATTTAATTTAAAAGCGTATTATTACCTCTATAAAATACTGACTGACAAAGTTAGCAAAGTTATTTAAGCATTTTAAGCCAGGTGGCTTAGTGGCAGCGTTTCACGCTCGCATGACACAGGTCCGAGGTTCGATCCTCGGGCTGGGCAAGGTTGACTTAGCCTTTCATCCCTTCAGTGGGTCGATTAACTGAGTACCAAGCATGCTTGGGAACTAAACACTGGGTATCTTACGTTAGACTGATCACCTAACTGGGATATATGCTTCGCACCCCAGGGCTCTCGGTCATGAAAACAGTTATGGACACTGTAGGCCTTGGCCCACATAGGCTGTCATGCCATGGAGTTTAGTTTAGTATTTAAGTATTTTGATTCGACGACCTCAGACGGTGAATAATAAACAACGCCAAATATTGGAATACAATTACTTGAAAAATAATGAATTTGGAAACTTCAAACTCAACATTTTGTGACAGTATAAGAAAAAAATAAATGAACATAATTCCTTTTTGATAAATTCCTTATTGATATTAAGTATTTTTATGGGTTTACATCTGCTTTTTTTAAATCCTGCTACCATGCAAAGAAAATTGAAAGTAATCAAAAAACCAATTTTGACTGTGTATTTTTGAAACATGTTTCTTAAAATTGCGATGGATGTACAACATTTCTAAATAGCTTCTAAACATTACAAATTACCTTTTAAGAAAAACATTACTATCTAAAGGGAAGTAAAAGTAAAAGTGAAAGCTAATGAATGATTTGGTAATTTGTTCAAGCCAAGAATTTCACCTCAGTGCTTATCATTAATAACAATCTTCATTTAATATTTCGATTCCTCCAAAAGAAAGAGAACAGAATACCATCTCGCAAAATTCAATAATGGTGAGTCCCACTCAAAGAATATTCAAGTTAGAAATTTAAAATGTATGTGTTTTTAGAGGAAATGAGAGAAGCAGAGGAAAATAATAATAGAAAAATATTTTTTCTCAATTTTATTTTCAATGAACTGATAAATTAACTTTCTTGAATATTAAGAAGTTCATTTCTGATGTATAAGTTAAATCTATAGATTTTTTAATTGCTGATGAGAAAAGAAATTTTTATGAAGCAGTCATTTTAGATTATATCATTTAGCTTTTGTTTGTTCAGCTTTGTCATATGGAACAGAAGATTTTTACCGTGAGATGTACATAAATGTTGGATTTATAATACTTATTATCAAGAACATAATATCCCAAGTTTTGTTGTAAAAATATTTATTAGCCCCCAATGGTTGAATGTGGTAAGGACGTTTATGAGAAATAATCAAGTGTTCTTATTAGTATGATATCGACAGTTTTCAAAAAATTTGATATAAGTATATGTAGCTCCATAACTGCTTAGTTCAAAATTAATTTTGGGTACTTAAAATTTTTTATTAAATTAACTTTTTGTTATTTTAAGATAAAATTGGGACATATATAGTGTTTGAAATAAAAAGGTAATTATAAAATTCATGAATATGAAATATAATGCTATATATGTAGTACTTCAATTATTATATTAGGCAGCTTTTTTTAGAAAATATTGAAATAAAACGTGTCATTTGTGTATTTTCGTTATTTAAATGATTTCCTATTTTTTTGGAAATTAAATAATTTGTCAGTTACACCATTAACTGTGTCATTTTAAAAAATTGGCATTTTTCTTTTTATTTTTGAAATTCGAATAAATTTTCATCAAAATTCAGTCTTTCATTTTATTTAAGTTAGGCAGTTCAGGTTGCAAATAAACTAACAGCGGTATAGCTCATTAATCAGCTCTTTTTTTTGCTAGAAAAAGATTCTGACCAAAAACTGCTCAATTAATTTTTTTTTTGCTTCTTAACCGCTGGTAATTTTTACATATAAGAAATTATTGGACAAGGGAATACAATTAAAAAAAATTCCTAACAGTTGGAATCATCAATGCAGAAGCCACAAGTTATTAAACTGAATAACAGAATGCATTAACTATTCAGCAGTCAGCTTGGCAACATGTAACCATATCAGAGAGTCAGTTTTTGTATAATTCAAAATGTTAAAATTTCAATCGCACTTAGTCATCATCATCATCATCATAATTGGCTGGACACCTCGTTGTGGACCTTGACCTTCTTTAAAATATCCAACCAGACTTTTCTCTTCTTGGCGCAGTCATCCAGATTTTGATTTTAATAACACTAAAATCGGAGTCCAAAGAGTCTACCCAATCTCTTTTTTGGTGTGCCCTTCGGTCGTTGCCCACAAGGGACTGCACTGAAATCTTCCAAAGCAACTCTACTTTTCAAAGTAATTCTACTTTCTAACAATTCTACCTTCATGACCAGCCCATCGCTTTTCCAACAAAAATAATTTTTTTTCAAAGATCACCAACTTTTCCTCTTCTTTTGGTGTTAGTTACCCCGTTTCAGATGCATATGTTAATATTGGTCATATGAGAGTTTTGTATGGTAAAATTTTATCTTTTTTAATCAGGTGGGATTTTAATTCGTTTCTAGTTCCAAATAATCTGTTGTTGGTGGAAACAATTCTCTTTCGGATCTCAGGATTCATTTCACTTTGGTATTCCACTTGAGATCCCAGGAAAATAAACTTTTAAAGTTTTTAAACCTATGATGCTTGATTTCAAAGAAATCAGCAGGATTATCTCTCTTTCCATAAAACATATATTTGGTTTTTTCTTCATTTATTATTAACCCTGAATTTCTAGCAGTCTTTTCTAGAGAAAGAAAACATATATTTCAATTCCTCATGTATTTGTAATGGCAACTTTCTCTTATACACTGACAGTTATGGTTACACTAGAAATCACATATTATTTTAAATCAATGAGTTCTTCAATAGTGAGATCAATGAATATTCAATAAGCCTATAGTTTGGTAAATGATACGAAGTAAATATTAAATATAAACATTCAAAAATAAAATTTAAATTTTCATTCATTTCTTAGTCAATAAATATTTTTAGTAAGAAAAGCTGTTAAAAATTGAATAACTTCATGTAATTGATATAAAATTAAAATAAAAAATATATGAAGTTTCTTCAAGAGATGTATTTTTTTCTTGAATATTCTTTAAAACCCATTCCTGAGATATAAAATTAGAATTTCCTTAAACAGGAAACATTATTTTTAGAGATTTAGAAATACATTAAATTTCTTATAAATATAATTCGAAATATCTTCTTATATCCCACCCTGATTAAAGAGTTTGAATTAATTAAAGTATAAAATTTTATAAGGTTCTTTTGTCTCTAAAATGTACTGATTTGTTTATTTATATGAAATGTGAACCTAAAGTTTTTAAAAAATACTGTCGAAAGTAAAACATTAAATTTTTATTTAATGACAAGTATTAAATCTTTACTTACCTATGATTACTAATTAAGTATTGTTATTTAAAAATGTCAGTTACACTAATCATTAATAATGTAGAATTTAAAATAAATGTCATTGATAGTCAGTGGAATTTTATGCATTTATTATCTTTGTAAATATTTTTATTAGATTGTTGATTTATCAGAGAAGAAAAAATCATCAAATACTAATAATATATCGCATTATTGTATCACTTGCAAATAATTCATTTTAAAAATAAAAATAAAATCTAAAATTTTTATTTTTAAGGGAATTAATTAACTATGTTTTCAGCAAGTTTCCTTAATTAAATTGCCTCATAAGTTTATGACACATAGCAGTTCATTTCCTCCAATTTTTCGTATTTTATTGTAAATAAAATCAAGTCAGATCTTTAAGGAAAATCAATATAAATGTGGAAGATTTTATGGGGTGCCATTTACCGGCATAAAAACTTCTCCCAGAAAATTTAATATAATCTAAAGTGAGGGGGAAAATAAGACGAACTTCTTCCTTTGGCAGCGTTCTGTTTTTTTTTTTTTTTTTACACCTAAACTTGCGCATAGTTTCGAATAAATTACTCCAAGTTGTCAGCGCTCAGTTATTTATCGATGAATATTATTCTCTCAGTCTTTTAATCGTCATCGAGTGAAATTTATATCCCATTCAGCAGCTCAGAGCTTCGAATTGTGTTGGGGATCTTCATAAAAACCCGTGTATCATATGGGTGCATATATTTAGGCACAAAAATAGAAGAGATTATTTTATTTTAGTTTTTTCATATACATAATTTAATATTCATTTTATATGATAAAGTGTTTGGGAATGGTGAAAAAAATGCGTTGGGAGAAATATTTTCATGGTTTATTTGCTAAAATTGATACATTCTAACTTCTAAATAGGACTTTAAAATATATTTTAATATGCATTTATATAAAATAGTTTCTTTAAACTAATGCTATGGTAAACTACTTTAATTTCGCTTATACATTATGTATTGTAACTAAATTTTTTAAAGTAGTTTGCCAAATCAAATCAATTTTTAATTGAATGTATAATTTGGAACAATACAATTCTTTACACATCAGATTACAGTTATATAATTTAAAAGCACTAAGAAATTGAATTAGCAAAATGAAGTTTAAAAAATTCATTAAAAACTCATTTTTATTTAATAGTTTATAGAACTTATAAAATTCCGAATAAGCTAAGTAATATGAAAAAGAAAATTAAATGGCTATATATTTTGCACTCCTAAATAATAATATCCCAATAAATTTCATGAAACCCTAAGCAAGTAGACTGTGCTTGCTTATAAATGTAAAGTTAGGTGTAGTTATTAAACTAAAGAAGGGTCAACCAAGACTTTGTGGTTTTTATCAGGAACTTGATAAAATATTTATATTGAGAACTTAGTCTTAGAAATTTTATTTATTAATTATTTTCTTTAGATAGTTTTAATATTAATTCATTCATATTTTAACCATTTAATTCAATTTTCACTGATTTCAAATTCAAATACTAAATTATTTAAAATGTTATTCGAATTTTATATATTTTAGAATTACATTTTATTTTTATTTGTATAGAAACATCCATTTATTTTCATGATTGTTTTTTTTGTCATTTATTTATCTGCTTACTTATTCTACTTTTTATGCATCGCATTTATCTTGATTTTTTTAAATGTAGGTTGTTTTGTAGTGTCACATACGTTTGTAATACTTTTACCACAGAAAATCTATGCATTTGGGGTACCATAGGTTATAAAAACAACATAAATTTTATTTAAGATTCAAACATCTTAAAAGAAAATTTATCAAAATATAATTTTTATAAACTCTGATTAGTTTAAAATAATAGTATACCAAAAAACTGTCAAACGCTATTAAAAAATAAAATATTTATAAGAATGCAGGAAAGTATCGATTTATAGATTTATAAAAACACACCAGAAACTTTAATAGTTTTACAAGATGCTTGAAAATGCTAAATATAATTAGATATATTGATGTAAATTTAGTACTAATTTAGTTTACAACATCATGTAATTTTTGCATGTAATATCCTCCATTATATTCAACTTAAATTGATAATATTTAATTATTTTAATATTTTTAATTTCTTAATTTAGCCCGATTGTTAATTAAAAATAATTTAATTTCCTTTCCACTTAGACTCAATAGTGCAATTATTGATCTAATTTATCTTATGGTAATAGTATTTATTACTTTTTCTCTAATTTGTTATTGTATCATAAATTTTTATGTATCTATTAATTTTATTTTTTAATTTCTGTGCTTACATGAATCTAGAGTATATTATCTTTCTTAACTGATTGACAAATGCATATTATATAAAATGCATTAATTATAATTCTTATGATGAGTTATATTTAATTTATTCTTTAAAGCTCTATAAATGAATTACTTATTCGTTGGACTTAAAATTAACTTTTAAATTTTAGATTTTATAATAAGTTAATATTGTATTTAAATTATTTAATAGATTATTCGGTAATTTTATATTTTTAGATAAGAAATTTACATTTAAACCATTTAAAAGACAAACACAACAATTATGCGACAATTTTTAACAGTAAATAATTTAAATTCATGCACGAAAATGTAATATAATTAATTACTTTTGAAAATTCTTGAGAATATTACCTAAGGAATAAAATTTAAACTACCCATTTCAATTTTGAGACAGAAAAAATTAATGCGCAAGTGTTTTACGAGCAAATGTGCATGCAAAATTTCCCCAGTAAAAAAATTTATATTTATTGATCAAGATAATAGTTTCAATTTAAATTATAAAATTAAAGATCTATGAGATAAGTTGTTTTTTCAAAGTGTCAGTCATACTCCCTAGTTATTAATATTTCTGCAGGAATTTTAAAATAAAAAGCGTCTATTTTTAAAGTGACGATGAACGTAAAATTTCTGACGTTAACAAATAATTTATTAGAATTATTGAAATGAATATTATATTACTACATAAATTTTTAATCATTATTATTATGCTCTATATTTATGAAAATTGTGAAACAAAATCACAGTTTTAATTACTTATTTATTATTTTAGGCACAATTGTTATTTTGTTGGTACATTGAATTAGTAACTAAGATTTAAAATTTATAAAATGTGCTTTATAAATTAGCTGCAAAAAATTCTATTAAACCTTAATTTTTACGTTTTAAAATTTTCATTCAGTACATTATGTAATATTCTTTACTTGATTTTATGAGATAAAACTTTTTACTTAATATTCAAATTTTAGCTTAGTATTTTTCCATTTTTGACTTAAGATTTTGAATCCTGTATCTGTGATTAAATCCCAAGAAACGCATTGTATGATTAACAGTGAAAATTTCAATGTAATGAAATAGTATTTAATACATGAAAATGTTTAAAATTCTTAACATTTAAAAAAAAATTTTTTTTCATAAAAATACTGAAGTTCCTCTGAAAATATAACAGAAACTTAATTGGTTGTTGTTGTTGTCGTGTGCCAGCTAGGCTGGCAACATGGGATACGCTGCTCCACTTTTGCAACTGAATCATATTTTGGTGTGGAGTCCGACTTCCTCTGTACACACATGCCATAAGGACCCGTTTATAGGGTACGCAACCATTCACACCTCATTCATACAAGGAAAGGACAAAGACAGTATATATATAGAGAGAAAGTACACAATTGTTACTTAGGCAATCCCCATGCCTAACTAACAATTGTAGAGTTAGCACTCTAATCTTCAGTTCAATAGTACGAGAATTCGATTCCCACATTTCAGATTTCAGTGTTAGAAGTTGTTCCATGTTCTGAATCCATATTAAACACTAAGTTCTGGTTAAATTAGCCCTCGAGTGCAATAAATGATTGATGATTAACAAACTAAACAAATAGTTTTACTATCCTTTAATTTATTTTCGAAATTAAACTTTTTCTGTTCATTCATTCATTCATTGTCGTATGCCCGCTAGGCTGGCAATATGGGGTGCGCTGCTCCACTTTTCCAACTGAACCATTTTAGGTGTGGAGTCCGACTTCCTCAGTACACACATGCCAAAGGAACCCGTTTATAGGGTAGGCAACCATTCATACAAGGAACGGACACAGACAGGATAGATAGAGAGAGAAAGTACATCCATGCCCAAACTGGGATTCGAACCCAGGACCTCCTTATTCGTAGTCAGGCACGCTGACCACAAGACGAGTTGGACGGCTTAAAAACTCTTAAAACAATAATTATTTTTCATACACTTTTTAGAAAGTTTTTTTAAACTATTTTAATAAAGACTAGTTAAAAGAAAACTTAAATGTATTCAAAATAGCATTTCAGTTACAGTTACTTATTCTTAATTAAAACCTTTCCTATAAAATGTTTCATTATTTCCTTTTAAAGAATTTTATACTCTCATAAAGAGAAGTCATCCCAAACAGTGACACACTTTTCCAGTGAACAAAGCCGTCTCAACTGTGGAAGAGGCACGACGAGCAAACAGTCTTAAAAGGGAAGAAACAGTCACAAGTCTTTGATGATCCACTTCATTGTATTAATACTTTAGTGATACGTAATTACATTGCACTCCTAATTCTGATAAATACGCTCAGGAGGGGGGACAATAGAAAGCAACTCCCCTTTTCAAAATGCATGGGATTGTTCGATAATGAACGGGCGCGTAATTTCAGAGTAGAGATTACTTCTGTTGTTCGCCGGAGCATTGATTTTTCTTTGGAGGAGGAGAAAAGTTTCCAGTGAAAGTCTTTCCCTAATTGTCAGAATATTACATGAGTTATCTTTGCGAACGACATCCTGTGCTTATAATTAGACAAGCTACTTTGTTCGCAGAAATATGCAGGCAGGCTTTGCATTATGTCTCTACGGCAGTTTTCTTTAAGCGGAAGCATGTAAAGGAAGCTGATACCACCTGTTTAATGCAGCAAAATTTGTTCGACATCTATTGAAAAAGGATGATAAAATTTTATGTTGTAAATATAAAATGAGAAGAAATCTTATAAAATTAGAATGGCTGCCAAATTCTGCATTTGTCACGAATGATATCGTAATTCAGAAGGCAGTGTTACTTGCGTTAAAGATATCCTTAATTCCCACTTGCCTCTCGGGTGGTGCTACATGAGTAACAGCTATGGGTAAGGCAGCAAAGAGGCTGCGGCAAATTTCAGATTGCTAGGCCATTATTACTTGGTACAACATCGAAATAAAATAGGCATCCTTTTATCTAGTTTATGCCAACTTTGTATTTCGGTCACTATGAGCTCAGAACATCTTACAGCAAATAGTCAAAATTGATGGAGTGGATTCTCTGGTGGTGCCATCTATCGGAGGAGTCTTAGAGCAAAGACGTACTTTCGTTTTAGTGGAGCTCTGATTAAATGAAAAACGCCTCCTTCTGACTTAACCACTTATCAGTTTTGCCCGAACACCGTTCGGGTACTTGAAATGGAGCCCTCCCTGTTTTGCCCGAGCGCCGCTCGTGCAACTGATTTTTTTACTTTATTGCAATGATTTGCCCGAGTTTTTTCTTTCTTTAGTGTACAATGTTTCTAACAGATGGCTCTGGTAGCTCAGTTGAGGCCTAACTACAAACAATTATTACATATCACCAGAACTGGCAGATATCCTTCTCAACAATCAAACAGATGGCACCCTCAAACTTATTAGAAAAGACGTTCCAAAAGAATGGCAGTCAAAAAAACTAAAAAAAAAGGCGAAGTCCGTGAATACCAGAGAGGAAAGGTCTGCCTAATCAAATGGATGGATAAGAAACCTGTATCTCTATTATCTATAATACACAATCCTGTAATGAATGAAGTACCATCTCACAAGGATGAGGCAAGGAAGAAACCAAAAGTAGTGATGGAATATAATACCATGGGAGGTGTAGACAGAATGGATCAACATCTCACCAATTACCCAGTCACAAAGAAGAGAGGAAAGAAATATTATAAAAAATATTCTTCCACCTTTTGGATATATCGCTGTGGAATGCTTTTGTTTTATACCAGAAGCATGGAGGAAAGTACACGCATATGAGTCCTAGACTTGATATAATAGATCGTCTTATCGAAAGACACGGGACAGTAAATGATAAAAAAGGACGACCAGGAATTTTGCCCAATCCCTTACGATTGACTGAAAGACACCTTTTTAGAAGTGATTGCTCCCAGTGAAAAGAAGTTGAGACCGACGAAGCGGTCAGTGCTTTGTGTGTTGCTCGAAAAGAAATGATTCTGGAAAACGGATGAGCAAGGAAACAAGATATTTTTGTGCCGATTGTGATGTTGGACTATGCTTGTCTCCTTGTTTTAAAATTTACCATACAAAAACTGAATTTTAAAAAGATATTAGATGTAAGTACATTTGTACATTTTCTTTTCTGAATTCAATTCTTGTAAAGTGTTTTTTCCAGTTCTCTTTATTTCACCGGGAAAAAGCCAACTTTAAGTAAAAATTCAATTGTTTTTGCTCTAAATAAAAATTTAAATTATTTTATAAAATTAATAGTTGCAATAGTTTTCACTCATGATTTGAGTTCATATAATCGATTTAAACAGACATTTGTTTCTGAAAAATATGCTTATTTTTTTTACCGAATTTGTCAGAAAAAAGACGCTGTTAAAGTGGTTAATTTCTCTTTGCCGTCGGCTAATGATCTTGGCTTGTCCAAGTGTCATAAGCAATAACATCATCTGGTATACCTAAAATTAGATGAAGATTCGCAAAAACGGCAAGAAATAAGCGAATAGTTCTGGAATGCTAGAATTTCCATAAGCTTCTTTTGAAGATTGCACCTATTGTATTATTTTTATGATTTTTTTTACTTACTTCTTTTTAATATTTAAATTCTTACTTCGGTTCCCGTGTTATTTTGTTCAGGTTATTACTTTAAATGTTTTTTTTGTTTTTTTTGCTTTATCATATATGTTCTTCTGTAATACTTGAAGTTGTTTTGTACATTTGAATAGATTATCCAATAAAGCGATATGCAACAAACATATATTGCAATTAATCATCATTATAATTGATCTGTTGTTGTTAATTTATGCAGAGTAAATTGCTTTAAGGGAGACTTTTCACAGACATTTATAATGAAGCAGTGACGAATCACAAAGGAGAAAACCAAGAAAACTCAAATGTTCCTCCCAGCAAATTCACTTACAGAAATGCAAAATCCATTATCATAGGCCAATAGTGGTTTGGATCGAACCGAGAGCTTTTGCTCTGGAGATACGCAATCTAGGAGAGTTCAAAGTCTTTCTTTGAAGATCTTCTCATAATGATATCTGGTTAATAACTTTTTTTTTTGCTTTATACTGAACTTTTTTAACAATGTTTTCAAGAATTTGTATTAAATGTATCAAGTTCGTTTTATTCATTTTAATTTAGCTCATAATGCCAAGTTATGTTTCATAAACACTATACAATTTAATATTATAGCTCTAGCAACAAATATTTTAGTTTATGGCAAAGATGTTATAAAGTGTCCTACTATAGCAAAACGCTAAAATATTGGCAAGACAGCCGCTCGCCCTGTCTAGTGGTCAGAGTCTCTGACTACGGATAGGGAGCCCCTGGGTTCGAATCCCAGTTCGGGCATGGATGTACTTTCTCTCTCTATCTATCCTGTCTGTCATTTCTGTGTATGAATGTATTGTAAATAGTCGCCTATCCTATAAACGGGTCCCTATGGCATGTGTGTACTGAAGAAGTCGGACTCCACATCAAAATAGGGTTCAGTTGAAAAAGTGGAGCAGCGCACTCCATATTGCCAAACTGGCTGGCACACGACAACAATAACAATATTGGCAAGACAAATTTTAAATTTTAACTCAAGAATAGGACAATCTACACTGCAAAACTTATGTACAAACTTAAACATATCGTTCAAATGAAGAGCATTTAGTTTTATTTTAATAAAAATATGTGATATTTATTATAATGTACATAACAAATGAATCATACAAAATTAAAAATATGCTTAACCAGTGACTTCGTTGAAAAATGTTTTTAAAAAAATCTTGCACAACTGCAGGGTTTTTTTCTCTTTTGAAATTTAAATTTTAATATAAACTAATAAAATTTAAAAAAAATGTCAATAGAATCTCTATATTCAATATTTTAGATGAGAAATTCAGCTATTTAAAAGGTCAATGTAATGTAGTTTCAACGTGAACTTAAGAGATTAATTAATTTAAATTTTACTAAATATAAATATTGGTTTTAAAAATGACTAAATGATAACATTCACCATTTCCGAGACACCAATATTTCTATAACATTAAAAATAAATGCAAAGAAAGTTTCAATTATTTATCAAGTTTTAATTTACTAAATAACTATCAAAATATTTATTAAATAAAAATTCCATAAATAATTTAAAAATACCATTTTTTGAAACTGTCATTTTTTATTAAAAAAATAACAAAAAATCAATACTGAGACCTTAGACTTGTTTAAATGCATTGACTGGCAAAGTTTATTTTTATATTCTTATTTATTGATAGATTTAAAATCATCAAATGTGTGTTGAATAAAATGAATTATAATCCAAATGGCCATGGGGATATTACGCAAAAGAAAAGTGATTCAAATGATAGGACAAAAGTTAATTTAATTAGAAATCTAGATTATATATATATATATATATATATATATATATATATATATATATATATATATATATATATATATATATATATATATATATATATATATATATATATATATATATATATATATATATATATATATATATATATATATATATATATATATATATATATATATATATATATATATATATATATATGCATGAAAACGATAAGTATTAAAAATTAGGAAAGTAACAATAAATCTTTAATTGTGAATATTTCTTACAAAACCTGAAAATAGCAACGATTAATTTCTCTAAACGTATTGTTGTTATATACAATTTTTTTATAATGACTAAATCATACTAATTTTTTTAATTGTAAAAGTGCTCATAATTTGTTTCAATATATGTTGGAATAAAAGATTGTTCAAAAAATGTTAATGTACGAAACTGTTCAACGAATACACTTAAAATATTCAGATTGTCATTAATAATTATCATGTGACGCAATACTGTTTCTTCTGAGATGCATAAAATTGCAGTGGGGTCAGTTGCATTGAGACCAGGAATCTTTATTTAACTTTGTAAAAACTAACTAGCAAACTTCTTTGATATCACCATCTTTGACTTTTGTCTAAATATGGTTCATAAAGTTTTCCTCTCTCCTTAGCTTAGTTAAAAAAAGTTATAATCATAAATTAAACTTTGTTTAAAAAAAACATTAATTACCGTAAAGTAACAGTTTATTTCACGATAGAATTGAAGACGGGAAGAATACGTTCAATAAATTGAACGATTGCCGCTCAACTTGTCTAGTGGTCAGCGTGCCTGTCTGCGGATAAGGAGGTCCTGGGTACGAATCCTGGTTCGGGCATGGATGTACTTTCTCTATCTATTCTATCTTTGTCCTTTCCTTGTATGAATGGGTTATAAATGGTTGCCTACCCTATAAACGGGTCTCTATGGCATATATGTACTGAGGAAGTCGGACTCCAAACCAAAATATGGTTCAGTTGGTAAAGTGGAGCAGCGCACCCCATATTGCCAGCCTAGCTTGCACACGACAACAAAAATTGAATGATTAAAGATTTTGACCAAAGCAGATAAATTCTGCTCAAAATGCAAACAAGAGCTGAATTGCTGGAAAGAAATTTTTCCTTGAATGGAGTTTAAATAAAATTTAATTGAAAATGAGTACAGAAATGTCAAAGTAAGTTGAGAAATATGTTCATTACCACCCAAGATAAAAGTATTTATCATATACCTTTGTGAACTTTTTACTCTATAGCGAATTTAAACAAGCTAAAAAAATTTCATATGCAAAATTTGCATAAAGATTTTAAGATTTCAAATTGAATATTTCAATTGTTGAAATTGAACTTAATAAAAAATTGAATGCCTATAACCATGAAGTCAAGGAATAAGCAAGAATCGTTTGTGAAAAATGTACATAACTTTATTTAATTAATCTCTGACGAATAATTGAATGGTTTGTGATTTGCATAAAGCCACTTTATTATAAATGGATATATGTTTAAAATAATATTTCCCAGTACTTAAACCAGATATTAAAAGATAATTTAAAAATTTGACACGTTTAATTTGCATAAAAAATTACAATTTTGAACGGAACGTTTCAGTTACTAGAATAGAATTCAATTGAGTTCAAATTTCTATAGTTACGGATCATGGATATCATTAATGCAAACTACATCCTCTCCATAAAATAGTAGAATACAGTCTGATTCAATATTTTAAAAAATATGCCTGATTTTAAAGGTAGCTTAAATTTATTTTCCATAACAAAATTAATTTATTTGATATATTAGTTAGCATCTAACCTATTTTTCTAAATACTTTTTCCTGTAAAAAAAATATTTTTAATAAAGAAATCATATTAAACTTTGTAAAAGTTCACAAGCTTTAACATATAATATATTATAAACTGATTTTTATCACCTTTAAAATTTTAATCTGTTTAATTGACAGATACTGAGATTTTTTTTTAAATTATGCCCAAAAATAATTTTTCCAATATCATATATATATATATATATATATATATATATATATATATATATATATATATATATATATATATATATATATATATATAAATTTGATGGCATGTACTTTATAAATCTAATATATTGCTCATATTTTATGGAGAAATTATTTCTTTACTATTAATAAAAAATTAGTTGTAAATCATTAACTTATCTATTACCAAAACAGTATATGGAAATACAGAAAACTAACATTTTAAAACATTAATAAAGAGTTTATAATTACATTTTATATCAAATAAAATCCCTTTATTTAAGAATACCTTTCCATTCTGAGATTAAAACATTATCCCTCAACTTTCTCTAATATACTACTAAATTATGAACAGAGAGAGATTAATAAAGTTAAGTGTAGTTGTGAATTGTTAATAGTGGGTGGCAATAGTCTAATGACTCACAAGTACTTTAATCGTCAACATCTTGTTCCTCTTTTTTCCACCCGTCATTGTCCACGAAACTACTTCAACTATTCTGGGAGAACCAGAATCGATTCTTATAAAGACAGCATTTAGTGTCGTCAAGAACACACATTGATCAGGACTAGAATGATAAGCACGGAGTAATTTATTCAACTTGCATCCTATATTGAAATATTTGCACATGTTAGAATTATTTAAAGGGAATCAGCCTCACGAGTTATATTTCAACTTGATGGTTTAAAATCATCTCAACTGATTATAGAGCAATTGTTACTTTTCTCGATCAGTTATTCACATGTCATCACATTTGAGGAACAATGTTTTATATCTCAATACATTAAAACTATTGTAACAATGGTGAGTAAAATATGAAGAAAAAGGGAAAAAGCAATTCTGCTTTGTCTTTTCAAATATATTGACAGAAGAATGTAACGATACTCGAACATATATATATATATATATATATATATATATTATATATATATATATACATATATATATATAAATATGTACATATATATATACATACATATATATATATATATATATATATATATATATATATATATATATATATATATATATATATATATATATATATATATATATATATATATATATATATATATATATATATATATATATATATATATATATATATATGTACATATATATACATACATATATATACATATATATATATACATACATATATACATACATATATATATGTATATATATGTACATGCATACATATTTATACATATAAATATTCATATATATATATATATATATATGTGTGTGTGTGTGTGTGTGTGTGTGTGTGTGTGTGTGTGTGTGTGTGTGTGTGTGTGTGTGTGTGTGTGTGTGTGTGTGTGTGTGTGTGTGTGTGTGTGTGTGTGTGTGTATCAATAAAATTTCTACCAAATTTCTACCATTAATCAATAAAATTTCTACCAAATTTTAAAAAAATAATAAAACTTTTTAACTGAAATTTGGAAATAATTGTTAATTGTACTAGTTTAATTAGAAAAATTTATTTAAATTTTGAATACTATTATATGACGAGTATTTTGTGAATGAAAAATACTATAAGGATTTGCTTGTCTCTGTATGCGCGTTTTTATCATGCAGGCGGCCTTTTAAATTTACAATAACAATTACTTTTTGACCTTAAAAAGGTAATAAATATCTTGCTTTGCAAGTAATAACTTGCATTTTTAACTAACACTTTAAATTTTGAGTGTTTAATGTTATTGAATTCATCAGCATTTTTAAAAATAACAGTTGCCTCACTTTGAGCTAATCAATATTGCACTATTAAACGAAAACTAAATTTAATAATAGATTTGAAAACTGATATTATTTTTTTTATCAGATACGATTTTCGATTGTTTGAGGATTTCATTTGCATAATGGTATGAGTTCAGTTACAGTTGTGATTCTGAGAGGATTGAATGGACTCACCTAAATTTGCTGCAAGGATGTATAATCCAGTGGCCTGCAGCCTTCTGCCTGATTCTCTCTTTCATCAGAGCCTTCTTGCTTCCGAAAAGTTTCATCGCAAGTTTATTGTCCGAAGGTTGGAACAGGGCTTCGAGTTGATTGCGCATAAAACCCGCTTTTGCTTCTGAGATTCCGGGTCCTATTTCTTCCTTCGGAGTACCATAGAGGCTGACATCGTCCTTCTCGCCTTGATTGTTCTCGCCCCCCTTGGAGTTGGGGGCACCCCCGGCAGTTGCCTTGCCGTCCTTGAAGTTCATTTCCGGAGAAATGTAATCGCTGACCAGGTCCTCGTCAGTGGCCGTCACCAGCGAATCGGTGCCGGTGTGGGTGTTGTCCACTGAGATCTTGATGGAGTCCTGGCGGTGGATGGGGCCCCCTTGTTGCCCAGGGGGCCCCGAAGCGTTGTTGCTGTTGGGGCCCCCTCTGATGGGGTTGTCCGTGAGATTGTCTTCGTCCGGTGGGGTCCCGTAGCGGATGCGGCCGTTGGCCAGGCGAAGGCTGGGCAGGCGTTGGGAACGCGGGTGGCTCTTGGCCGAGTCCCCGTCCGCGTTCTCAGAATTCCTGAAATACAGAAAATAAACAATATTTTAGTCATTTTTTTATTTAAAAAACTTAATAATTTCACTGTAATACATAACCAATAGATAAATCTTGCAACGTTTGCCATATTAAAAGAAAAAATATTTACATCTTGTTTGCAACAGTTAAATTGTTAAAACCAACAATTACAAGAAAATGTTAAAATACTAGAACGCAAAAAATCATAAATTACCCTCTCTTAATATAAGCTAAAGGAAAATATTGAAAAATAATTTCAGATTCAATATAACAATTTAATAATTGTTAAATAATAGGTATAGGTATTGATATTTATGATAAATTATGTGCTTTACTATAATGGATAATAATACTTCTCATTTTAAAGAAAAATGTTTCAGCTTATTTACAGATGATTTTAAATTAAATTTATTCAAATCTTTTTGGCAAGAAGGTGATAGATATGTAATATTAAATACAGCCATTACATGAACACAAGTTCCTTGTTCTATTATTATTGATTGTAACGAGCCTAATTTCAAAATACGATATTGAATGGCAATTCTAACGATAATAAAACAAAAATTAACAATGACAGTAATTATGAGCAGGAATATTATGAAACAGATATAGTGATTACAGTGATAAATACAATATTCTATATTATGATATATTCTGATTTTGATGAGGAAGAAAAATATTAAACTGTATTCGCAAACAATTATAAATAAAAATTTATTAAAAAATTGTTAGCAACAAGCTGAGAAAACAAAAGTCTGACTTAAAATGTCATCTTTTCCTTGTGGGTAGTAAAATCTTTAAATAAAAGAGAAGTTGTTTTTATAAAATTTCTGAAGAATAGTTCATGGTTCAAAGATATGTAACAGTGCGTATATTAAACCAATATTATATAAAGTAAAGTGAGTCAAAAATTTGTTTTAAACATTTAACTATGCATTATCATGGAAACAATTCATGGATTTGCGTGGGTGAAAAGCGTGGGCGTTATGTAAAAGAGACGCGAAACACAATTACTTCTAAAAATATATTTAAACTTTGCCATATTTTTCCACTGAAAAATACTAAATGATTATAAAATATTTTTATAAGAAGATTTCAAAATAAACATTTTAGAATTCTTAACATTTCCTTAAAACTATTTGAACAAATGTTGATATCCTTAAGAAAAATCACACACTACTAAATTAATTAGAAAATATTGAGAAAATTTGGCATTTTTAAATAGTTACTTATTCACTAAATGAATATAATTGTAAACAAGCATATGAAGTACATTAATTTTGTATTTTAAACATAAGAAAACATATTTTCTTTACAAATTTATTTACCTGGAAAACCCTCATTTTTAAGGAAACATCTTTACAAATAAAAGTATAAATTTAAAGATAAACCTGTTGGCAAGGTTTACTCTTTTAAAAGATATTGGCTATTTGTTTCCTTTTCCTATCTGGGTTTTTCCAAAACACAGATATCTCAGAATTATATTTTTAACCAGTCAACCGAAAAATAAAGACAGTTTGGTAGGAATCCAAACTTAGCTTCAATCTCAGACTGACGCTGCTTTTATTTTTATTTTATTAAGTCGGCTAAGAGATAGAGAAAAATATTTCAAGCATCAATAATGCTATCCTTCAGTATAAACTTGATTCTCTGTTATTTTGAAACCAAATAAGTTAATTTCTTTTCATTTCATATTTTGATACTTTAATAGTATATGTATAATATATACTTACATTTATGTTTATAAATAATTTAATTCATAAATTCTGATTCTAGTTAATAATTTGAAGCTTTTTCATTTGAAATATAATTTTAGTACTCCTTTTATCATCACTTAGCTTCACATAAATAGAAAAAATATAAATTAAATAAAAAGGATAAAAATATAGAACTTTATTTTAATTTAAATTGTGTCAAATATTAATGTGAAAAAATTATTTATCAGTTTGAGTTTGGATTAGCAAAATACATCCACGATTGTTTTAAATTGTTAAAAATAAAAAAGCTCACACGATTCAATTAATAAAATTATTTAATACATGAAAAATTAATAATTAAGTCTGAATACATTACATAAAAAAGAGTGAAAGCAATTTTTTTTTAAATTTTATCATCAAAAAACAAAAATCCTTTAAAATGTATGATATTTTTTATATGCATATAAAAAATGTTATTTATCGTTTCTCTAATTAAATGTTTCTCCAATATAGATTTCGAAAAAATTCGTAATTGCGAAAACTATAGAAGTTTATGATTGTGCGTATATCATTTGATAAGAATATTTTGTATAATCAAGATAATGCAAAATATTCTTCAATAATACATGTTCGAAATACTCAACAATATGCTTTCTAGATGTTTCTAAGACTAGAAAAATCCTAAAATTTAAAGTAAGAAATATAAAATCATACCAATGAATTTTGTTTCAATTATGGAAAACTAATATTTAATTTTATTTGAAGCAATGTTGAAAAAAATTGAGGAAAAAATTGGTGCATCCGAAATCATATTTTATTCTCATATTTTCAATTTTAAATACTTTTACTAAAAATATAAGGAAAAAATTTTATTTATTAAAAGAAGCAGAAATGTATTTAAAAATAAAATATAAAATGCAAAAAATAAGTGAATAGAAAAGTGAGATATATCCACTGTATATAAAAAGGGCCAATAATATGTTCATTATATCTTTAATTATGTGATTTTTGACTAAAGCTGGTTTTTTGCCATTAACTACAAAAAGCTATTTATTATTTCTAAGATTTGGAATTTAATTACTAAAAAGTATTGAAAATTTTTTTATTGTATTAATTTTTTCATTTACAAAAAATTTAACCTTATTGAATAATTAATTCAACTTGCATTTATTGTAAGGCAGTATAAAAATGCAAAATTATAAAAAAGTGAACATAAAGTTGATTATTTGTCTAAGTTTTACTCAAATAATAAAATCTTTGTGGTATTTTTTATGAATGTGGTAAAAATATTTATTTACTTTTTATACTTCAATGAAATTTAAATTTTATTTTAAAATTAATTTAGTTTGCATAGTAAAACTTGGAATTATTGTTAGTAAACGTTATAATTTTTCGTTTTATTTATTACCGTTAACAATTTGCGTTCATATCTATATACAAATTTGTTATGTAATATATAGCAAAATATTTATTTATTTTAGTACAATATAGTACTCATAAATATAGTGAAAATTTAAGTTTACTGTAATTTTTTTTTTTAATTTACAGTATGTAACTTATAAAAAAACCAAAAATATCCTTAGAAGAAAAAGACAAATTAAACAGGTTGTTTAATTTTAAACCATGATTAGATCTCATCTTTTCTATTTTAAATACGTTTAATACCAAAAGTAAAAATTAATTATTTTTACAATTTTATTCATCATCCTAAGTTAAAACATATTTCCAAATTATTTAATATTAAAACACTAAAAAAACTTAATCCATAACATATTTACACTTAATTATTACAGAATTTTATAGAAATTCATCTAGATAAATTTATCTATACTATACAAAATTAAGGAATTGAATGAAAGATAAAAGTAGTTTAATATTAAACTCTTCGATACAAAATTCGTTTATCACCAAAAGTATTGATGAAAACTCTCAATGCTGAATACACAGATGCCAAGCGAATGCATTGATATTTCCCTGGCGATTTTTATAATTCATCAATACAGTAACAGAAAGAGAGACAGCAACAAAACATCGGTTGTAGTTCTCCAACAATAAGAAATCAATACATTTGACATTGTAGAAAATGACATCCATCGATCTAGCTTATTTTTGGCGACATATTCTTAAAATCTAAACCTAGACATGTTAAGGTCACAACATTAGCTTGTCAAATGAAGAGTTAACATGATGGCATTTTGATTAATTATTCACAGTTCTTATACATATACCGATAGACAGTCATTTTGGAGATAGTCTTCTTGAAGTTGATTTTTTTGATGATCGTGGATTGCATTAAATTATTTTCCCCACAACTGAGCTAATCGTCATGTAAAATACATTTAAATCGAAACAGTTATTCTTTTGTTTACATGCAATAGAATAGTTAAAAAGTTTCATAAAGTTTAAATTCATGAAATTTAATGATCACTTTTTTAATGAATTTAATTAAAAAAGTAAAGTGATAACTATAATTAATTTAATTTTAAACATTATAATGATCACTTTGACGTTAAAACAAAAATTATTAATGATTTGATAAAAAAAATTTTTAAAAAACACTGTTGTATTGAATTTTTAT
Source organism: Latrodectus hesperus (assembly GCA_037975125.1). NCBI lineage: Eukaryota > Metazoa > Arthropoda > Arachnida > Araneae > Theridiidae > Latrodectus > Latrodectus hesperus. The sequence continues at coordinate 7,050,416 of CM075857.1, read as the reverse complement.
AAAAAAATATAATATTATTTAATGTAATAATAATTACATAACTAAGACAATAACAGATAAATCAACTTTATAATCACTGTAAAATATTTTATATGACAATATGCTTTATAAAACACTATCGAATTTTAAAAAAAATTATTTCATTTAAAAAATTGAATTTTTATAAAAATAGTAATATTATTCAATTTAGGAACAATAATATACCAATTAGTAATTTAGTAATAATTATATGCTTTACAAAAGCATGTGTGTGTTATATAATTTTTTATATTTAATAAAAAATAATCATAATGTTAGTTTGGTGTTTTTAAAACTTCTGAAAAATCCTTACACAAATTATATTTTAAAATATTAAAGAAGTAAGTAAATAAATGATAAATAAATAAAATTGCTATTGAAATTAAATTGAAATTAAAATTCAGTTCGATTTCCTTATACGTTAGATCTTACTTATTTTTTCGTATAAAATACATTTTGTTTGTAATTGTGACCGAATTTTTTTTCAAAAAATATTAACATATTTAAAAAAAGGAAGATGAGCTGAATTTATAAAAGTAATTTACTGTCTAAAATTATATATAAGAAAATAAACCATGTAAACAAATAAAAAGATTGATTAAAATAAAATAATGCTAAAATAGAAAAGAGAAAATTTTTAATATGTTAAACAAAATAAAGTTTTACAACTAATAAATATTGTATTACTAACAAAATGCAATTGAAAACTGATAAATCATAACAAGAAATAATTTGTATGAGCTGAATTAAAAAGTAAAAAAATGAAAACAAATAAATTACAATTGTTAAAATAATATTAAAAATAGTTGAATACTAATAACAAGCAATCTTTATTTGTTAAATTAAAAAATTAATAAATAGAAATATTAAAAAAATATTTAAAAATAACACAAATTGTGATATGAAATCGATAAAGATGACAGTATGTAAATTGTAAATTTTCACTGCATATAAAAACAGCCATGGATTATGTTTTATTAGTAACATCTGACTAAAGAACTTTATGTTAGCTTCTGTAACTATTTTCTTTTTTAAAAAATATGCATATAAGCAATGTATATTAAATTTTATTGAAATGTTATCATGACAAAGTTATTAAGTTAAATTTAAAAAAAAAGTATTTTCATTTTTCCGGTACAAATTTCATTGAAAAAATCAAACATTAATTCAATTTTTTAATATTTTTGGAATTTTACTTAATTATAAAAATTAATTGTGATTCACTGAAAATGAGATGAAGTGAAAATATTATTGTTGCGTATTAAACTTCAGAAAATACATAGTGATTAATTTTTTACACTAATAAAATTTTAGGGAAATTGTATGAAAAATTTTATAGTAAATACAATATATCATATAGAACTATCAATTAGAAAACTAGAGCCTTGCGTTTCATATTAAAATTTCTGATTTTTAATGTAGAATGTAAAATTTTTATAAGCACAGTTTCAAATGAGTTTGGTGCAAAATTATCAAGTTTGTTTCACTTTAGAAACCAGAATATTTTAATCATTTAAATGGTCATTAAATGATGTTTTTTAATGTACTTTAAATATATTTCCTTTTTAAGCTTTTATTACTGCATTTAATTACATTAACTATAAATTATAAATTTTATTTTTTCAATATATATTTCAATGATGCTATTTGTCAAAATTCTGCTTTCTAAAATTGTTAGTCTTGAAAATTATTAATAATTACCGTGTAAAATGCATCTTAATCTAAAAAAGTTACTCTGACTTTTTAATTTTTTTTAAGAAGTATAAATTTTTTAAGAAGTATAAGTTTTCATGTGCTAAATTTTACGGATAACTTCATCAATTAATTGTAAAGATGATTGTTTTAGTTTTAAGAAATTCGAAATTTCAGAAATATAAAGAGATTTTATAGATATAAAGAATTTACACTTTAAGTTTCGAATTACTAAAAATGTAAATTCTGTATCGATAAGATTTAATTTAGTATAATTCTAAGGAATTATTTTTACAGATGTTAACATATGTCATTAGTGCTTAAAAGTTTTGATAGTTTTTTTCACGTTAAACAAAGCATTTAAAACATTATGTAATTTGTTTTTCAGTAATATAAAGCTCATTTAAAAACACTAAAACAAACACATGCTTACGTTAACATAATAACACCAAATATATTTTTTCGTATTTTTGAATACATCTAAAAATTGATATTTATGTGCATTATTTTTTAAATGTAAGTGTATGAAAGCATCTGCAATGTTATTTCAATTAATTCAGTGACATACACATTTACAATTTTGGAGCATTTACTTTTTGCGTTTGTAAAACGTAATATTAACAACAAAGAAATCATCATAATTAAAACACGCGAGATTTGTTGCAAGAGTTTTATAACACGCATATTCATTTAAGATAGAACGCGTTTAATTTTTTAAAGAAAATTAATACAAATTCTGAAAAAAAAACTTTTTTACTTTAGTGGGGATTGAATTACTTATAAATCAAGTTGTTAGGAAGCCTACATTTGTCAGTGACTAGTTTTAATTTATTACAAAAATATTTCTGTTTAAATAAACTGCAATTTTAAATTAATTTTATTAGATGACGATGGTATTAAAAAATAAGTTCAAATAACAGTTTCAATATATTCGATTAGTCACAAAACCCTATTTGTTATTATTTTTAAGACAAAATGATTTTCTTCTTGAAAAAAAATTATTACATAATGCGCTAAATATTTTTAATTTATCGGTATAAACTAAAGGTAAAAAATTTTAATTTATCGGTAAAATAATTATGTTTACCAACTCCTTTAATTTATCGGTATAAAGTAAAGGAGTTGGTAAACATACGAAATTTGGATATTTGCAAATGACCGGTTGTACTTAATTCAAAAGAATGTTCCGTAAACATTAAATGAATTTTCAATTTTATTTTACTTTTTTAAACTTTAAAAAAAATTAACACTCGCCAATAGTGTCTTTCTCAAATTAAGAACATTTTATAAAAGCATTAAAAATAAAATAAATTTTAAATATTGTTACAAATATATTTAAAAAGAAAAATTCTTAATTTTTTTACATAAATAATTCATTTCTTCCTCGTAATACCTATAAGTGAATATAATTGCTCGGACATAAAATAAAAAATTAAGCAAATTTGCGGGAAGGGTGAGGGGGAGTTGATATAAAGCAGTGCTAACATCAATAGCCGGTGCAGGTAACACACACACATATATAAATAAACGTAAAATACCGGTAAAGAATGGGGAAGTAACTTCCTTTTTTCCCTTAAAGCATATCCTGTTATAGGGAAATCGGGGAAATGGAGTTCTGAGTTAGAGCTGCTATAGCCTTATTGGGATGGAGTTGATCCGCTATAGGTAATATAGTCCGTAGGGGCGCTGCGGACCGTCTTTCGATCGACGAATTGGATGTCTTACAGACGTATGCGCTGGAAGTGTGAAAGGGGGCGGAGCTTGTGGTAGTGGTTAAACAGAACCACGTGACTTACACAGTACTTGAATGGGCATCTTTGGCTTCCTTAACCTGTTAGCTAAGATGTTCTTTTTTCAGTTTCAGGTGTCACAATTTCGTGAGATTGTTATTACCGTCCATTGTCTCTGTTGATGATTTCGCATTTAAAACTTTACTTAAATTTGCACATAATACATAGTAAAGTCTTAAGTGATTTTTTTATATATAAAAAAAGTATTCACAAATGAATATTTAATTTCTTTAAAGTTACGTAAGTTAATTTTTTCATCGCATCAAAGTGATTTCAATAATGCGTATAGAAAGTATAGAATTTTGAATAGTATTTATGGCAACAGTATTTACAGTTTTCATCAATATGCTATAGGAAACATCTTTTTTCCAATATAACAGCTATAAATTTAACATATTATGAAAACAAGAACATTACCTTCGATAGAATATTCATCATAATGTGAGAAAATTTTGTGATACGTTTCCAGAATTTAGTAGTAATTTTATTGTAATGAAATACATTCAAAATTTTTCATAAGTTATATAGCTTTTGTCGTTTGGAAGATTTTTGAGTAATATATGTAGAGTTTAGAGTTTCGGATAGTATAAAATGTAATAGTTCTCAGATAATATTTGTAAAATATAAAAAATGCTATTTCCACTCTAGCTGTTATGCTTTATATATCAAATGAACTTCGGTAGAAAAAGTTGCACATAATTTCAAAATTTTATTTCTTTAGTTAATTCTGTTTTGAGCCGCCCAACTTGTCTAGTGGTCAGCGTACCTGACTGCGGATAAGGAGGTCATGGGTTCGAATCCCGGTTCGGGCATGGATGTACTTTCTCTCTCTATCTATCCTGTCTTTGTCCCTTCCTTGTATGAATGAGGTGTGAATGGTTGCCTACCCTATAAACGGGTCCCTATGGCATGTGTGTACTGAAGAAGTTGGACTCCACCCCAAATATGGTTCAGTTGGAAAAGTGGAGCAGCGCACCCCATATTGCCAGCCTAGCTGGCACACGACAACAAGAATTCTGTTTTGAATAAAAGTGTTTATAGTAATTTATATTTATTCTTAGCAACACAAATTCTAATTCTATTAAAACGCTAATTATATTTAATTTCTTTCGTTGTTGTTTTTAGCTATATGAACACACGATTGATTATTTTACTCTCAATTCATAATATATTCTAAAAATGAATTTAATATAGCATATTATATACAAACTTTTTGTAGAACTTATCTTTCAGAAAACGCCGTTGTCACAACTTAAATATAAAAAGTTTTGTATCGACTTAATCAAGAATCCGTCATGTTTGCTAATTCTGGATTGCGCACCTAAAATAACTCTTTCAAATAAACGACAACTTTCCGTATGTGTGGCCAAATTTGAGTTTCTTCTGTTTGATCCCTGCTTCTTTACTACGGAGAACCTATTGGTCTCACTGCGGCCTAGTGGTGGGATCTTCTGATTATAAGGTCTCAGGTTCAATCCCAGTCACTGTTTAACAGAGGAAGATGGATGTTGTTCTTTTCCCCTAAGCATGCGCGTCTGTCGGGGTGGGTGCTTCGGAGTCTTCCGGTTTCCTTCCCTTGCGATACGGGTATACGATCTAGTATTTATGAAAACATTTTTCCAGAAGGCAATACGTAGAGCATAGGTTCCCAAAGTGGTCTAGTGGACCCCTCAGGGCTCATAGGAGACCACACGGGGGACCACGTAGACGTGAAAAGAAAACAGGGGTTCACAATTTGTTAGTGGGGGTCCACGAAATATTTTCTTGTTTTCATAATAAAGAACAGAAATAGCTTGGATTTACCTATCAACGTAGAAAGGTAGCATCCTTCACTAGGTAGGTGCTCAAAAATATTTGAGACTCAGTTCAAACACAGAACTAAATAGAACAATAGATAATAGTACAAGTGTACACCACATGTCGAGACTTGCAAAGTGCCGCTCGTCCGGGATGCTTGTTTATACTTGCAAAGGGATGAAATGCAACTTGCGCTGTGCTTGCAATCTACATTAGTATACATACGAATGCCAACAACGAAACCTAACTCATTTGTTTCCGGGATTTTGAACATAAAAGTGTGACTGTGAGTGAATCGATATCAGTGTTTGCAGTGCCGGAAAAAGTAAGTATCTACCTATTTGTTATACATATTTTTATTGTATATTGTAGTTTTTTATTGTATATTGTAATAAATGTTTATAATTTTGAATAACCACAATTATTATTTTGATAAATAGGACGCAAGGAAATGTGCTATTTTTATTTCTTCTTAATACCCCCGATTTAAGGTGATATTTTTTTAGGAGTTTTGGGAATGCGGGAGAAATGCAGCAGCAAGGGGTCTACCGAAAATAGTAACACTTTACCATGGTCCAATATAAAAAATGTTTGGGAACGCATGACGTAGAGGATATTTAAATGCCTTATAAAGGCCTTCAGCTGTCAGGCTGTCCACTACGAGGTGTCCAAACTATGGTATCCACCCACTCTTGAGGTGACACCCACACTGGGTGTCCAACTATACAAGATGACATCAATTCCACCCCATATCTGGAAAGGCTGGAACAAATGGCCTCGTATGCAACAGTCCCTGTGCGCAACTGTTAAAAATGAATAAATTAAAAAAGTAAGCGAAGTGTTAAGATATATACTTAATAATATATGAAATCATGCATTATTGACAGGCAAATTCATTTTAACTTTGAATATCACATTTTTAAGTTTCTTTCTACTGTATTTGTTGCTTATATGAAATGTGTTATTTTTTTATATTATTCAACAATTAATCCAATTTCACACAATAACGGGTTATATTAATTTCTAAAATGTTTCTTTTCAAAGAAACTTTTAGAAAATAATAAAAATTATTTCTGTTTTCCAGCTAATGCAAATAATTGGAGAAAAGATCTCTTGTAATAGCCAATACTTTTTCGTTAAAATAGCTGACATAAACTGCTCAGTCGCTTTTAGCCAAGAAACATAATAAATTTTATCGATACGACTTCGTTTTAAGCATGCAGTCGTACTCATTTCACGGTAAACAGCAAGATAAAAGAGTTTTTTTTATATATATATTTATGGACAACATAACCACGAGATTTCTCGATTCTATTTTTGTTTTTCCACAAATACTCTCAGTTTGCTCTGCTGTTTTCGGGGGAGGGGGAAATGGAAGGGGAGCAGCAAAATAAAAAAATAAAAACAGCAATCTTGTAGGTCTCCTAAAAATTTACGGACAAACACCGGAAAAAATGACACTTTTATGTGATCACTTTACTAGGAGGCGTACGCTACCTTCAGAGATAAAGTCGAGTGTAGCGTGACACTAAGCAAAGTCCAAATACACATAAAGGATGGTTGCAGGGAAAAAACATACGCCTGGCACTTTTCCAGCTTGCTGAAGAATAATGTAGCGGAAACTGATAATGCATTGAGATACTTGAAAAAAGGATTTTTTTGGACGGAAAAAGATGCATCCTACAGTTAACTTTTTTTATCCAATAGGTGTCTCTTCCATCACCTTGGGGTGAAGGAATTCTCCTTTTCGCAGAAATTGTTTTCGTTTGAGAGCAATAAGTGCTGCTTTTTTTGTCGTACCAATTTTTGATATCTTGAATCCTTCTTAGAAAAAGATGAATATCTCTTTCTCTGATTATGGTAACAATAAATGTTGTAAAAATTTTTTTATGATCTTTGTAGAAATTTCGATCATAATCTAAAAAGTAAAACATGCAATCAACATTTGCATTTATATTTATCTTCAATATGTTACTTAAATTAATTATTTTTAAAACTAGTGACAATTACTTTTGGATATAAGTCTTTAATTCGTTTCGAGATTCCAAATTAAACAAGTTTAATTCGAGATTCCAAAGTTAGAGGCTATATATCTAGTTTTAATGCCGAATATGAAAAAAATAAATGCCGTATAATCCATGATTCCAAATTCTGAATGTTTTTGGCGAGGAAGAAATGTTACCAAGATGACGTATCGTGACGTGCGTGATGATATAACTACTAGGGTTACTAAAATAGAATTTTCTGCATAATTCTAATAGGTCTCCATATGTATGACGTAATAAAAACGAGGTTGCCAGATATATAAGAAAATCCGCCAAAAAATCACCAATCTCAAAATTTGGAATTATGGATTATATGGCACCTGTGCTAAAATAAATTCAAATGAAATATTAACTTTCTTATTGACGATTGTTTACAAACTTTTAATATTAACAATTGTTTTTTTATTAATAAGTATATCGTATTCATGTATTATTCCATGTACCAATTTCGTCAAATATCATTTTAATCAATAATAGCATATCTTCAAATGAAAGTTTAATAATTTTTTTTTAACTATGAAGAAAAACCAAAATTGTGTTAACTAATATCTTTATTGACACAAATAAATAAAACATCATTTTAACTGATATTTAAAATTTTTATCCTAAATTTAAAAGTTGCATGAGCTTAAACTAATTAATATTAAACATAATCTTAAATAAATCAAAACCAAACATAAGAGAGTTCACTAAGCTGCCACATTTGGCACTAAAATGCATTATTTGGCAAGATATGCAAGATGCTTTCACAAAAATGATTGATAAGATAATACGCTGTACAAAATGTATCATTAATTATAAATTTTCATTTATACATACAAAATTTAAGCTAAGAAATTTTACTGAAACATTATTTAAACTTAAATGTATTATCAATCAATATTAATTTAGTTTACTTTTTATCCCAAAATTTCTTCCACTTTCAATGGTTTTGCTCTTGGAAATTTTGAAATATGAAAAAGTAACGAGACAAAGTTTTATTTAATATTTACATCACTTAGTGAAAATTAATATTTACATTATTTAGTGAAAACAAAGAGCACAAATTCAAAATATGAAATTTTATTGAACGATATTTAAACTTAGATATGTTTTCATTCTTGCTGATTCAATTATCTTTTTCTCTCGCAAAATTTTATCCTATTTAATTCTTATTTATTCAAATATTTGAAAATAGGATGATATCATTACATTTAAAATCTAATATTTGTGGTTTGGTATCAAAACTCCACAAATATGAAATAATTTTGTAATTAAATTGCAAAATTGCATTTAGTGTTGAATGATTGAAGATTAGAAGATTAATTAAATATAATATAAAAATATTAAAAATACAATGAAAAAAATTTCCAGTATTTTTTAATATATTAGGGTGTTATATCAATGATATACATACATACATACAGATTTATTTATGTCTAAAACTTTTACCGATGATGTAGAAATCGTGTTTTTATTAATAGAAGAAACAATCATACAAGTCAGTAAATACGTATCTTCTACGAAAGTAAAATTAAATTTACGGCACAACAGATGTTATACTGAAATTAGATTATTTCTTTAGTCATATGTAATTAATTAATAAATTTAAAGTTTCACATTGACAGTTATATTTATAATTTACGAGATTTCTTAAATTTCAATAAATTTATATCATCTACTCAAGTCAAAAAAATAATAATAGACAGGTAAAGGATTTTGAAATACATAAATATTACCAATAAGAACAGAAACTAGTGTAATTGATAACAAAAAAATTCACCACTTGTGCAACTAGTCCATAAAATTCAAAAGAGTAAGGATCTCACAAATAGTATAACATTTATTGCCCCTTAGGAAGATTTTAAAATGCTATTGAGATAAGAAATGATCGATTAAAATTATACATATCGATACTTATTCATATAGATTCTTTTGCAAGGAAGATTCTACTTGTAAAGGAAATAAATTAGATGCAGAAATTTATCACTCTTGTGCCTGTGAACAATGTACTAAACATAGAAATCGAATAGAATCCAAAACTTTACAGTCGTTGTAATAAACTTAATCAAAGTAAAAGCAATTTAAGTTATAGATAACACTGTTTCCATGGTATAAAGGGGAAAAAGATATCTCATGAGTTAAAACTGATTAAAATTTCATTAGTATAAATTTATATTTTTCCTGAATAAAGATATGTAGCAGTGAAAATACAGAAAATGTTTTACACTATTCGATACCTTTCGAAAAATAATAGCAATATCTATCGTTCTAATGACATGGTTCACTTATTGCCAAAGCAGCTGTTCTAATTACTGGAAGGTAGCGAACTCTGTAACAGATTACGAAGAATCATTGTGTTCACAACAGGTAGTAGGACGTCATTCGATAGATCGGGAGTTGGTGAGTATAATCCTGGTTTAACCAAAAATCCGCCATGTTCACTAAAGGTGACTGCAGCACGTTCAATAGGTTGTGGTCTCAATTTCCTCCAAGTAAAATACTTCATGGTCTAAAGAGAGTCCCTTTCGTTAATTTTTAGCTTACTAAACTAAAGTGACTCAACTTAGTTCATCATTTGTGAGATCATCATATCTCTGGGAAAGGCAGGTCTTATATTGGGGATCTTCTGTTTAGTCGCTGCTGCTAAATGACGAAGGCTTCCACTTTTCTGTTTATAGTTATCTGATATTCAAGGCTGTGGTACGAGGACATATGCTGTTGCAACAACAATAACTAGTGGGGACTACACATAAAATCGATCATAATCACAATATCCTCCAAGAGAAAATACACCTTTGGAAGGGGTTGGCCAGTCTTTTATTTGGTCCTTTCTTCTAAATTATGGAGGACCAAATTCCAAAGAGAAAAATCTCTTTTACTGCTCACAAATGATGAACTAAGTTGAATGATAGGAGAGTCACTTCAGTTTAGTAATCTAAAAATTAACTAAAGTGACTATCTCTTTAGACCATGAAGTATTATCTACCTGGTCCATTCCTCAACAAAAATCTGGATTAGTAACAACGACTTATTAATATGGATCGTTTATTTTGACAGTAGTACAAGTGGTACTACTTTAAAATTTGAAGAGAAACAAGTTTGAAGGAATTCTCTTCAATTTTGAACTGAACGGAGCATTGGCATTTTTTTCAATATTAATTATAAATAAAAATTTGTACTGAATTAAACATTGACTACGTGATACTTTATTCTTTTTTAAAATATGAGCATAAATTAGAAATATTAATGTCATTTCTGTATAATTATAATGTAATACAATAATTTGCTTTTGTTTCATTCTGATATTTAATATTTTAATGGTTCAAATCCTTGATGAAAAAGAAATATATATCTTAAGAAAAACAAGATCAGGCAACAGCATTCACTTTTATACTACCTAATTTCTGCCAAAGATACCATAAATGATTCTTTCATAATGAAATCGTATTCCATTTTTAAGCTGTCCAGTATAAGCCCATTCATAAGTAAATTATCTAGGAGGGCAGTACATTAGTCATCTCTGGTCCACTTTTAGCTCGTAAAAATATAATTTTAAAATCAACACAAAAAAGACATTTTAAAATTATTTCTGGTAAATAAACATGAATTACTTGCGGTCAAGGGAAAGCATAATCTTCTAAAACATAATCGTCAAAAACATCATTTTTAAGGTGCAGAATTAATAATGGGAGTTTATATTTTAGAAATCATTGCTTTAAATTTTAAATGTATTTTAAATTTTAAAATGCTGACAGGTATCCTTAAGAATAACTAAACTTCATGGCACGACAGCACGTGTGGGCCAAGGCCTACAGTGCCCATAACTGTTTTCATGACCAATGGCCCTGGGGTGCGAAGCATATGTCCCAGTTAGGTGGTCAGCCTAACGTAAGACCCCCAGTGTTTAATTCTCAATCATGCTTGGTACTCAGTTAATCGACCCACTGAAGGGATAAAAGGCTGAGTCAACCTTGCCCAGCCCGAGGATCGAACCTAGGACCTGTGTCATGGGAGCGTAAAACGCTGCCACTAAGTCACCGGGCTTCATCCTTAAGAATACTTCTGACATATAAATTCCACAAAATCCACACAATAATATACCAGTACCCTCCATACACTCACAGAGACACACACACAGAGACACGCACACATGTATGTGTCTCTGTCTGTGTAATTGTTAGTGTTCAGTATACACTCTTCACACATACTATAAATTAACATAAAATATATTCTTAAACACTTTCATTTTGCACTTATTTGAAATAATAAATTAATTATAATCAGAATATGAGATAAATTTTAATATATGCTTCGCATTTCTTGCATTACTTTTGAAATTTATTTCACTGCTATATTTTATTATGAATTATTTAAAAATATAATATAAAACATCTTTTATAGTTATTATTATATATTTCATCTTTTTTACTTTAATTTACATTATTGAACACAGAAATATTTCAACTTGAAGCTTAAATGATATGAAGTTATTGTCATTATTTATGGCAGTGCTTAATATAAATTAGGATATAAAATTCATTCATGTATACATACTAATTTTCCTTAAATGCGTGTTTAATATATATAAGAATTACAATTTGTTACACAATTTGTGGCCATTAATTACGAGAACAAAACGATATCTTTATATTTATAGTAATAAAAAATATTGTATACATTATTTATTTTCTATTAACTTATATTTAAATATATAAAAAGTGCAATGACAAACGATAACCTTCAAATGAAATATATATTTTCTTAAAGAATTTCCTTCTAACTGAAATAGTATTCTTCTATATGCAAATTTTCTCAAAAGAAGTTGTAAAGATTTAAAGCAAATATCATTCTTAAAATTTGCGCCTTACAAAATCATTAATTTAAAATAAACTTAGAAGTTATTTCTCATAGAAGTTATTTCCCAACATGAATATTAATAACAAATTGTTATAACTTGACTTTTAGACAATCATGGTAGCTGCTGTAAGAAACCTATTTATTATGGAGTAATATTATTTCACAGTTCTATAGTTTTCCGAATTTTTCATTTTACACCGCTGAATCCTGACATAAAGATAACAAACTAGTCTAGACGGAATTCGCATTATAAAAGAGATTTCAAAAGTGTATGTAAAGTTACATTCGTAAGTAATTTATGAAATGGTGTTCCACAGTTTTATGAACAAATAAAACTTTTATCAAGTGAAGTCTTAACTCAACAAATTCATTAAGATTAAAACTCATATTATGAATCTGTGTAAGCAAATAATAAATGTACTTTCAAATATATTTTGAATAATTATCGTCTAGTTGTTAAAATAGGAAAACTAATCTGTGAATTTTTTCTTGAAAATAATACAGTATTTCTCAAATTTGTAAGTAAATAAAACTTGTATCACTTGAAGTTTTGTTTTAATGATGTTTAAAGACAAAAAGCAAATTATAAGTAATTATGAAAAACAGAACAAAATGTTGTTGTTGTTGTTGCACCAGCATACTTCACTGTACCTAATGTAATAATTTGTTGTATTACAGCGTGCTTACAAAAACACAATGTTCAACAAAAACAGAAAAAATCAATTGTTTGAAGAGAAATGCATTCCTAAACACATCTATCTCTGGATGTTTAATGTAAGTTGAAGTCAAACTTACATCTATTCATTGCTTATCATGAAGTTGTTTTTCTTATTGATAATAATGCACATTAAGTTGTTGTTGTGTCTGATCCTTCAGGATCTAGCGGCAGCTAGATCAAATCCATGATTCCATGCACCCCAGCAAAGTCAAGCACCAGGAGAGGGCTGTTGCAAACATCCTCTAAAGTGAGCCCCAAGCAATCGAGAATATGATGCGGGGAAGCCGGCAGCAGATGGCACTTGGGACACGTTGGAAAGACTTTACGGCCGGATTCAAAGGACATGCATTTCAGGTGCCCACTGAAAAGTATTGTGATAGCCGTTTGGTCCTGTCTGCCAGCCTCAAAATGTATTCCCCTCAAGTCCTCAGGTCGCCTCAAAGTGTGCTTTTTAGCCGGCGAGGGGGTGTACCTGGGTTGAACGGGTGAGGTACGTCGGGAGAGTTTTCTCCTGGTAGGGTCACCCAAGGCGTGAAGGCCGTTCCACTATGCTCAGCTAAGCATCTGCAGGCACCGGAGCAAAGTCAGACTTCTCTCCAATGGAGCTCCAAGTACCTTGTACCAAGAGAAGCTGCTTTTTCTCTTCTCCATGAAATTATGTTGCCCATTGTAAGTCATACAGCATCGTCTGTCACGCTGGATAATCAGAGACGCGTTCCAGGTCTGGGAAGAGGGCCTCGTTTGAAAAATTTGCGACCTCCCCCATACAAGCATTGCCTCTACAATGCCATATAAACGGGCTTAGTACAGCTCATTAAGTGAAGTATGTAATAGAATCTCTTACTTTTTCTAAAAATTTTTGGAGCGTTAAATTTTTCTAATCACATTGTTGTATTCAAATTTATTTTTTAAAGCCGCAAAACTTGTTTTTTGTTAATTCGAAATAATAATTTTCTTGTATATTTATAAAAAACACATCTACTAAAACAATGTGACTGGATTAAATTCCTCAAAAATTATTTATTTTGATTGTTTATATCATTCTTTGTAAATCACTTTATTTTTAATCAGGTTTTAATTTCAAGACAATTCAGAGCTGGTTTAAATTATGATAAGAAAATTTATAGCAAATCACATTTCTATATAGTTTCTAAAGCAACCCATTACGAACATATTTAGGATAAGTAAATTGTAAATTGTTTTGATGAAATTTACATTTAAATTTTTTTATTTTTACAACTGGTAGAAAAGACAATTTATTTAGCTTTTTATCCATAGTGAAATTTGGAATAAGAACTGATGAGTTCCATGATTTGTTTACTTAAGAATATTGTTTTCAGACACTTTTTTGTCCATAGAATTATAAGTGTTTTTAAAGTTCATGATGCATAATTTTTATTAACACTTTATCATTTGCATGAACATTAAAAATGTTTAAATGTATCCAATTTATAATCTATATAAAAGATTATATCAACAGCTTAAGTTATTTTTTTTTTACTTGTAGTTGGAGATTTTTTTTTATTTTAAAATGGCACACGATCCAATGAATAAACATTCAAAGACACAGTGACCACTAAGTTTTTGATTGTTTTTTTTCCAACGGCGGGCACACTTGGGTGACGAACCTATGCCACAACAAAGCCAGAAACTGCTTCTCATTTGTCGTTACCCAGCGGGCACCTGTGAATCAAGTCACGGAGGCGAGTAGCGTTACCTGCGCCATACCACCACAAACCCGTTTATAGGGTGGGCCATATTCATACAATATCACAGAAGAAAGGACAGAGAAGCACAGAGAGAACAGAGAAGGAAAGAAACATCCATGCCCGAACCGGGATTTGAACCCGGGACCAACAGCTCAGGAGTCAGGAACGCTAACCACTCAGCCATCGGTCGGCAGTTTTTGATTGTAAAAATAAGGAAATTTTGTAGCATAAATACCAAATTTTAGCAAAATATTGGGATATGTTGCAAAATGTCATGCGCTGTATTTAATGTTGTTGCACCACACACTGTCTCATGCTGTACTTATTGTTGTTGTATCTCACATTATCATGCGTCCCATTTAATTCATATATAGTGCACCCTGTCATGTGTCTCACTTAAATTTTTGAATAACATTAAATTTTTCTATGTTAAGAAATATATTTTCATATAATTGTTTAAAAAAGTATAAAGTATGACATAATATTAGGTATTAAATTTAACACTGTTTCAGACACTGTTATAATCTTAAACATTATAGAGTATTTTATCTTATCTCAGAGTTTATTTTTCATTACAAAAAATTGCTGAAGTAAGGACCCATTCATTTCTTTTTAATCACGTTTATTAAAATAAGCATTAGAATGTGCTTCAAACAAAATTAAAAATTTCTATAGAGGAAATAATTTTACGCACTCTAATGAAAATTATTTTTTGTTACGATAAAAATGCTTAATTCTGAATCCCGACTAAGCAAGAAACGGATGTGAGGTAAAAAAAATATATTATAGCAAAAACTAATTTAAATGAATAGATACCATTATATTGGGAAAAAATTTACTTTTATTTTGTAATTAATTTTGGCATCGTCTTTTGTTATCCATTCTAGTCTTAAGAATTGATTAGTTGTTAAAAGTATTTTTTATTAATATAATGTTAAATTGTATGCAGGACATTTATAAAATGGTTAACACATTTTAATGTTTAGTAGTTTATAAGTATTAAACAAGATATTAATTAATAACATTAATGACTCAGAAGATTAAAAAAATTTTTATGGCTCTAGCCAATGGAGTTTTTTGTGTTCATCATTCGTCTTGAGGGAAAAAATAAAGGTGGTGGTCGATTTCATAAAAGATAAATATGTCGGTTATTGTATTTGTTGAGTTCGATGTAAATATGGACACCCTTAAGTTTGACTAAAAGTTTGGTGATGAATATTGGCGATAAACTTTACATTTTGGTAATCTTCATATTTTAACGCTTTAACCAATGTAGTTTTAGGGTTGCTATTTTGGTATTCACATTTTGTAGCCTATCTTGGCGTCAAATAATTGCCAAAAATCAAGAAGACTAATTAGATATTTGTTATCAAGATCTGTATGTCACCAATGATAGACACTTTCCTTTTGTAAGATCTGTCCTTCACAAATCTCCAAAGGAAAAAGACCGGTGATATTACATACATTTTGCCAAAGATTTTGAAACTTTTGAGATTTTTATTTAAATGCTTGATCGGTATGAAGTTTGCAATTTTTATTATCACGTGGGTTGCACATCTTTAGAATGCTAACATTCATAAGATGTAAGAGTGCATTCCACGATGAAAGAAATAATAAGATTATGAAGACAAATCTTGCACCATTCAAGAAAGATCTTATTGTGTGTGCCGGTTTAATTAAGGCGTCTTGATTTCAATGATTACACTGGGATCTCAAGAGCAGATACATCAAAGGTTTTCACAGGTTTACACCAGAACCCACAATCTTTGTTTTAGTAACTGCTAAACATAACTGTAGTTCCAGTTTCTAAAAGCCTGATGAGTGGAGTCAACAATGAATAGACTGTAGTGAACATAACTGTAGTTCCAGTTTCTAAAAGCCTGATGAGTGGAGTCAACAATGAATAGACTGTAGTGAGCATAATTGTAGTTCCAGTTTCTAAAAGCCTGATGAGTGGAGTCAACAATGAATCGACTGTAGTGAACATAACTGTAGTTCCAGTTTCTAAAAGCCTGATGAGTGGAGTCAACAATGAATATAGACTGTAGTGAACATAACTGTAGTTCCAGTTTCTAAAAGCCTGATGAGTGGAGTCAACAATGAATCGACTGTAGTGAACATAACTGTAGTTCCAGTTTCTAAAAGCCTGATAAGTGGAGTCATCAATGAATCGACTGTAGTGAACATAACTGTAGTTCCAGTTTCTAAAAGCCTGATGAGTGGAGTCAACAATGAATAGACTGTAGTGAACATAACTGTAGTTCCAGTTTCTAAAAGCCTGATGAGTGGAGTCAACAATGAATAGACTGTAGTGAGCATAATTGTAGTTCCAGTTTCTAAAAGCCTGATGAGTGGAGTCAACAATGAATCGACTGTAAAGTGCATCAGATGACAAAAAGTATCATCAAGGCACTTCCCACCAGATGTCACCTCGAGCTATGCATGGATAACTCCAGAGGAAAGGGAAGGATTGTTGAGAGCCAAGGAAAAACCACACATTAGTGAACAAAATGAAAAAATTCATTTTCAGCTTCGAGAAAAAGACATGGGTCATCTGACAATTGGAAACGGTTAATTTGGTCTGATGAATCATGCTACACATTATTTTGCACTGATAAAAAGCATCGAATGTGGAGAGAATCCTACAAAGCCATGAATTCATCTCCCCTTACTCGTGCTGCTCAAGAGTCCGAAATCTAATAATAATTATTAAGTTATTCCTTAGATGTTTTTTATGTAGTTCAAGGCTAACATATGAAATTTCAGAAACAAATAATTTTCAAATGGGGCAAGTGAGAAGAAAATAACTCAATGATTCTCCTTCTTTTTATCCAACACACTCTATTTTCTTCAAAGTCATAAAATTGGTGTAATAAAGTCATTAAAATTTTCTATGCTATAAATTGTTACGAAGTTTAAATGAAGTACTTGATTTTTTATAAGTTTAAACCCTTCTCCTGATTTAGTAATCAAAATAGTCCTCCAAAAATAATTATTCTTTCATCCTTGGTTCAAGAGTGTTACAACTTTCATATCTTAACAAGTTATAAAATGTTTTAACACTTTAAATGGAATAAATTAAAGTAAAATATGATATTATTAGAGTGTATAAATGATAGATGATTTAAGGAATGCGAATGTTTCATTTTATAGTCTTTTATTTTTCATTGGCATGTAAATTATTCCTTAATTTAAATTTTTTAATATTCAAAGCACGGTTTTTATACTTCACATCACAAAAGTAGCTGGCAAAAATAAAAATTTATCACATTATAGATTATAAGAAAATTAAATTCTAAAGATAATTTCTTAGTTGATTTGGTTTGTTTATCGCCCAATGGTGATCTTTTGCACTAAAAAATTTAAACTTAAAAATTAAAAACTTAAAAAAAATTAAAATGCGAAAATTTAAATCTGTGGCACGTCAGCCCAATATGGTCCAAGGCCTATTGTGTCAATATCTGTTTTCCTGATCAAGGCCCTTTAGGTCCGAGCTAGGTGTCTTGGTTAAATGGTCAGCCTACGAGAAATTAAATTAATTGCATGGCCATCACATCCCACGTGAGCTCAAACCAGTAACCTTTTGGTTAACAAACAAGCGTGCTATCCGATTGTGCCATGGAGGCAATTTTTGCACAGGAAGGCTACCTATGATTTACGAATTAAAGTGGATTCCGAACCACTGCAAAAATACAAGTCAAAGGTAGGACTCGAACCTATGAGCATAATTTCTTAGAAGCATGTGTTTCTTAAAAACAGTAGTGCTGAATTAACCCGGTGTTGCAGCAGTGATCGTCGGAACATAAGCTCTCGAATTCAATCCCAACCTCTGTTGAAAATTGGGTGATGAAAGTTGCGTATTTTTCATGCACGTCTGTCGGTGTGAGTGCTTGAGAGTTTACCATGTTTCTTTCCACGCATGAATACGGCCCACTATCAATGAAAAAGTGCTCCCGTAGTATAATTTACAGTCTTGGATGCTAAAATGCTTTACAACAACTTTCAATCGTTGGACTGTCTACGTGCTATAAATTAGCTCTTTGGTTTAAATGATTTAAAAATTATCATATATATATATATATATATATATATATATATATA
>CM075857.1:6864207-7029207 GCA_037975125.1 Latrodectus hesperus | reverse complement strand
TATAGCATATATATATATATATATATATATATATATATATATATATATATATATATATATATATATATATATATATATATATATATATATATATATATATATTGAGACAAATATTTCTCTGTTTATTGAAGCAGAATGATTGAATATTGAAGAGAATATTATTTAATTTAAACTAAACTAAGGAATAAAAATAGTATAGATTATTTTTCTTTATTACAGGGACTGAAATTATTAACAAGCTATTTTTAATCAGATGAAAAAGGAAATTTGTCAACAAAATGCTTCCCATTAATAAAGACATTAGTCAAACTTATTTTCTAAGAAACAGGTTTTACGCTTAAAGAATCACTGTCAGCTTTTAATATTTATAAGCGGAAAACTAAAAGAATCTTTTTGGAGACAAAACTTTTTAACTTTTAAAAGCACAGCGTATTTTTAACACATTTACTAAAAAAAAAAACTTCTTTTATGCTGGGCAAAATCCTGAACTGGAGCGTCAGGGCTGCCATGCTTCGTTGGGCACTTAATTATTAAGAATTTCCTGTTTTTTGAAACACCATTCACACAGCCCTTAATTATTTCCTGGGGAGACTCCAGAGAACTCAGCAAGTTGCTCGAATATGTGCTTTACTTCACTATTTATAGACTAATTAGCGTAATTCTAAATATTGTTAAGCATCTTTTCCAACCGTATATAAGAGCGTACAATTATCTGAAAAGTTTTCCACTTAAATACATTGTTTTAAAAACATCGACCAGATGAACGAAAATAAAATCTCACCTAAAGGTTTGAAATTTAACTTCATATTATTCGATAATTTCCTTCAGAATTATAGGTATTTAAATACATCGTTATTAGGTAATGATGTTTCTGTAATAGAGTATTATTCAGATTTATAGAAGATAAAAGTTGGTCGTTAATATGATGTCATCCACCATAGCAGTTATTTTGTTGTTGTTGTTACCAATGACACTTAGACAAGCCAAGCTCGCTATGCCTTGGTTATGCGAATTTAAGTCAAATGGGAGCGTCTTTCGTTTTAATCAGAGCACCATTAAGGTGAAAGCACGACTTTGCTCTACTCACATGCCATAGGGACCCGTTTATAGGGTAGGTAACCATGTTGTTGTTTCTTATTCCACTTGATCTAGTACAATCTAGACCAAACCAGTAGATCGTTCGCCCAGAGAAAGTCCCGAACCAGCGCAGGGTTTTCAAAAAGATCTCTCTTCTCCAAACCCAGACAGGAGAGCAGATGGTCCGGAGAAGCTTGGTGGAAATGACACCTGAGGTACACAGGGAACACTTTCTGACCCTGAAGAAATGTAAGGGTGCGAGTATGTCCAGTAATGAGCCTAGTAATGGTGGTTTGCAATTTCCTATTGCCCTTCAGCTCCAGGGCAGCCCCAGGATGGTTTTGTCTGTACCAGTCATGAGTAGGTGGGATCCTCCATGTTTTGCTGTTTTCGGCTTTGACCTTTGAGAAAATTTCACTAAACGTAAGTAGTCCACCCTTTTCAGTTGTTCCAGCAACCATTCACACCTCATTCATACAAGGAAAGGACAAAAACAGGATAGATATAGAGAGAAAGTACATCCATGCCCGAACCAGGATTCAAACCCAGGACCCATTTATCTGCAGTCAGGCACGCTGACCACTAGACAAGTTGGGCGGCTAGCAGTTATTTTAAGGAAACACAAATATCAACTTCTATGATCAAGTAAAATGTAAAGGAACTCTAAGGGAATTTTGAGGTAAGAAATTTTTACTAAAAATTGTTTTTATAGTCAACAAAAATAGAAAAACAAATAATATTTTCTTTAATAGCTTTAGTGATTTATTTCGTAACTATAGTATATCTTATCATTTTAATGCCCATAAAGTTAGCTGTAAGAGCAGTTCGACAATGAGAAATAAAGGCTATCATTTTTAAATGGTTAGAAAGTAATTATAATTCAAAGCCAATATATTTTTCTTAGTATCATTATGATCATCTAATTCTTATTTTGCTCTTTTACATATGTAAGATTACAATCAAACAGAATATAGACTCTATTTTTATGCATAAAATGAGTGCTTTCAAAATGCATGGTGGTAAACAAAATGAAAACAAATTTATAATAAAAGTGTCAACGCATTGTCAGTTGAGTTGTAGAGCTTTGAGCTTTCTTTCGTTAAATAATATTATTTATTGATCGATGAAAATTCGCCAAAGAAAATAATTAAATTGGAATGCACATAGATTTCCGAGTTGTGAATTAAATTTTCCTACTTTTGAATAGAAAAATTACGCGCTAACGCTTCTCCAACTAGCTTAGCTCCATTTGGAATCTGAACTTTGACTTTATATATCGTGTCTGAGAGGAACATGTGATTTTAGTCAGGCTTATTAAAATATTAAAATTTCTGGATTAAATAACTCGAATATTAGTCTTATAATTTCAAATTATATATACCAGAAGTAATTCGAAACATTACAATAATCTATATAATTTACTATTGTATTAATATGTGAAATGCAACACATATATATGATTATCTTCTTTCCCGAGTGGAAAGCCAGAAAACTTATAAGCATCTTTACCGAAAGATGCTCTTAAGAAACAGTGAATGCAAACCTCATCTCTCATTGCTTAGGTGTGGCAAGGATCGAATCCAGAATACTCAAATCTGAACATAGACCCAAGGTCACGATGAGGCTACACACTTTAAAGATGTCTGTTAATATCAGGGTGGTTGTTGTTCACCAGCATGCTTTCCTGTATCTAGCCCTGAATCTCTACCAATTAGATAGAAGTATCTGGATGGAGTCTTCGTGATTTTGAAGCAAGGACCAAGCAGAAAATTCCCAATACTTGGCCTGCCACCCTCAGAGGTATCATATCAGTTGTTCGACATTGCGACCACGCACAATTTTAAAGTGCCAGTATCAGGGCGATAGCTGCACCAGCATGCTTCCCTGAACCTAGCCCCTTATTGGGCTCCATCAGTTAGATAAAAGCAGCCGGGTGGAGTCTTCGTGATTTTGAAGCAAGGACCAAGTAGAAAGCTCCCAATACTTGACCTGCCACCCTCAGAGGTATCATTTCACTTGTTGGACATTGCGACCACGCACAATTTTAACGTGCCAGTATCAGGGCGATAGCTGCACCAGCATGCTTCCCTGAATTGGGCTCCATCAGTTAGATAAAAGCAGCCGGGTGGAGTCTTCGTGATTTTGAAGCAAGGACCAAGTAGAAAGCTCCCAATACTTGACCTGCCACCCTCAGAGGTATCATTTCACTTGTTGGACATTGCGACCACGCACAATTTTAACGTGCCAGTATCAGGGCGATAGCTGCACCAGCATGCTTCCCTGAACCTAGCCCTGAATTGGGCTCTATCAGTTAGATAAAAGCAGCCGGGTGGAGTCTTCGTGATTTTGAAGCAAGGACCAAGCAGTAGACCCCCAATACTTCGCCTGAGATTGCCCCCAGATGTATCATTTAAAGATATTGCCACCACGCCCAGTTTTAACATCCCCAACCACACTTAGCGAACATGACAGATCATCGGTCGGGCGGGATTCGAACTGAATACCTTCCGTTAATGAGAATGACGCAGTAACCAACCTGGCCACAGTGGCCCAGTATCAAGGTGGTGGTAGCCTAGTAGTTAGGGCATCGGCTTTACATCCGGAAGGAATGGGTCCAATTAATGCCACCAAAGACCCAACGAGTACATGTGATTTACGTGCTCATTAAATCTGTGTAATCGAAAGTCCTATGATCGGTCGTAGAGCTGTTACCATAAGTGTAATGGTCTGAAAATTTTTTTCTCCCCCTCCAAATTAAAGTCAAAATTGAAGGAGTAGATTCTCCGGTGGTGCCATCTATCGGAGGAGTCTTAAAGTAAAGACGTACTTTCACATTCGTGGTGCCCTGGGGAAACAAAAGACGATTCCTTTCGCTTAATTTCGCATACCCGTCGCTTAGTAAGATTGGCATGTCTAAGGATCATAAATATCAGCAACAACAGCTGTTAGTATCACCTGCAGCTTAAACACATGAAAAGTATGATAAAATTTGCTTGCATAGTCTTCGACTAGGTTGGATTTTCCTTGTGAATTTACAGTGAAAGTTGATTGTGCTCAATGTTTGCTAGCAGCCTCGATTTCTTCGTGACGTAGACTGTTTGAATGCAACATCACAACTAAAGTTAGGGAGGGGTACTATAATGTCTTGTTGAAAAAAAATACTTAAAAAGGGGTAGATATTATAGTGATAGGAACTTTGAACATTTAAAATTACGTATGGTCTTATATTTTTTCACTGCCTTTCCGTAGAAAGAGTGCTAGCTCAAGTGCGTAGAAAGACAGTTAAGCTCTGGTGTCGACCTCGCCACAAAACTTTGATTTAAAACTATGATGTTATTGACTGTACTTAATGACTTCGGTCAATAGATATATAAAGGATGTGCAAGATTATCGCCAGAAATATATCAAACGACGGAATTAATCTAATTTAAATTTAGGTTTAACTCTAGTAAGATGTTCTAACATCTTCCGGGTTCTAATCTATTTTAGGTTTTTATTTATTTATTCATCAACAACTGTTATCAAACAATTTAGAAAATTTTTTTATTGAAAATTGCAGTACTATATTTGAGCAATGAAGAAGAGATACAATTTTTATCTAATCAGTGTTGAATATCCAAACATTGTAATTAAAAGTATTTTTTAGTTATATGCAGACGCATTTTGATTTTATGTAAAATGACGAAGTCTTATTTTTCCTACTTTTACATAAAATAAAAATGTGTCTGATTTAGAAAGTTTTTCACGGAAAACATGCTCTATGTCTTAAACTTGGATCATATTTTTCATAAAGAACTTTCTAAATTTAAATTTTTTTAACAATTATTGGAATCACATTTATTAATTGCTTAAGATTTCTAAATAATTTCATTGGTTTGTTTTTGAATTTACTAAAATAAAAGTATTTAATATACTACATGATAAAGATAATGGTAAGCCTAAGGCTTTTGTGAAACACATTAATATCCACCATGTAAATTGCATTTCGGAAGATTTTTCATGTATAATAGGCCATTACAAAGATAAGTAGGCAAGCCCCGGACTTTAACTTTAGTTTAACGGGTTTGGAATACGTCCATCACGTAATTTTGAAGCACGTTCAGGTGACAACGAAGTCACAACTGGGTTGGCACCTTCCTCTCTTCATCCACGTCACACCAGCAAAAGGACTTCGGACGTCACATATTAACGTGGACACGCTACCACCCCACGGAGCTCCGCCAACCCAGTGAGGGAGAATGTGGTCACCCTCCCAACCACTGCCCGCGGCAAATGATGCTTCCTTTTGATGATCTTAAAGGGAAGCGGTGTGAAATTACTGAGCCACTGGAGCACATGGGCTACATACAAGTCTCGAAAGGATGAAAACCCGAAAAACTCCCAAGCACCGGCCCTGACAGTTTTTCATGCAGAAGGTAGTCTGAAGAGCACTGTCTTTCCTTAACCAGGAAGGACGGAAACCTGGAAAACTCCCAAGCAACTAACATGACAGTTTTTCATGCATAATGTAGTCTGAAGAGCACTGTCTTTCCTTAACCAGGAAGGACGGAAACCTGAAAAACTCCCAAGCACCTAACCTGACAGTTTTTCATGCAGAAGGTAGTCTGAAGAGCACTGTCTTTCCTTAACCAGGAAGGACGGAAACCTGGAAAACTCCCAAGCAACTAACATGACAGTTTTTCATGCATAAGGTAGTCTGAAGAGCACTGTCTTTCCTTAACCAGGAAGGACAGGAACCTGAAAAACTCCCAAGCAATTAACATGACAGTTTTTCATGCATAAGGTAGTCTGAAGAGCACTGTCTTTCCTTAACCAGGAAGGACAGGAACCTGGAAAACTCCCAAGCAACTAACATGACAGTTTTTCATGCAGAAGGTAGTCTGAAGAGCACTGTCTTTCCTTAACCAGGAAGGACGGAAACCTGAAAAACTCCCAAGCAACTAAGATGACAGTTTTTTGCAGAAGGTAGTCTGAAGAGCACTGTCTTTCCTTAACCAGGAAGGACGGAAACCTGGAAAACTCTAAAGCGCCTAACCTGAAAGTTTTTTGCAGAAGGTAGTCTGAAGAGCATTGTCTTTCCTTAACCAGAAAGGACGGAAACCTGGAAAACTCCCAAGCAACTAACATGACAGTTTTTCATGCATAAGGTAGTCTGAAGAGCACTGTCTTTCCTTAACCAGGAAGGACGGAAACCTGAAAAACTCCCAAGCAACTAACATGACAGTTTTTCATGCATAAAGTAGTCTGAAGAGCACTGTCTTTCCTTAACCAGGAAGGACAGGAACCTGAAAAACTCCCAAGCAATTAACATGACAGTTTTTCATGCAGAAGGTAGTCTGAAGAGCACTGTCTTTCCTTAACCAGGAAGGACGGAAACTTGGAAAACTCCCAAGCACCTAATCTGACAGTTTTTCATGTAGAAGGTAGTCTGAAGAGCACTGTCTTTCCACTACATCATGCTATATCATCATAAATTTTCTTCGATTGGTTTAGTTCTACAATAATGTGTACCCGAAGGTTGTAGACATCTAGAGCATCATGTGCTATGTAATCAAAAACTCATTTGACAGTAAAGTTGAATGTGGATTCCGAGCCTGGTTAAAAATTGAACTCACAAACTGTTGCAGAGAAGGCTGATCATTCAGGTTCCAAATCAGCAGCAGCTTACAGAAGACTCGAGATCAAAAATATAACATCAATAATATAATTTCATGTCAAATTCAGCCATTATTATAAATGGAGAAAATTTACCTTATACATTTAATTTGAACTACAGGCGAATAAATTACTACGTCGCATAATGTTTTCAAATTACAAGCATAATAACGAATCATAAAAAAAAATTGTATTCCTTTATTTCAAAGGAGCAAGGAATGTCATTTTTCTGGGTGAACGAGCCGTTATGCAAATGACCCACGTGTCGACGTGGCACATCCCTCGAATTGCTCTGACTAAAAATAATCATGACAAAA
The DNA here is from genome assembly GCA_037975125.1 of Latrodectus hesperus. NCBI lineage: Eukaryota > Metazoa > Arthropoda > Arachnida > Araneae > Theridiidae > Latrodectus > Latrodectus hesperus. The sequence goes on along the minus strand of CM075857.1, from coordinate 7,022,158 downwards.
ATGCATAATTCACTTTTCTTTTTTTTGAGAGGCTAAGTTTTTTTTATCTCCCCCTTCCTCCACCCACGCATCTCGTAGAGGTGAACTGTCATCTGTTCTATAGCCGGTGGCATTGAAACAGACGTAAAGAGCATTCCGCCAGAAACTCATAAAACTTTTCAGGGAAAACGAGGAAAGTCCATTTACGTAGATTAGGCGAACACGTGACCAACCGTTGCATTGATCAAGATGCGTTGTATTTCCCGTTAACGTCGCAACGTGCTTCATTTTATTCGGAGTTTTCTTTTAAAAAAATATGAAAGGAAGAGAAAAAAGAAAAAAAAATCTAAGCTATATCATTCAAATCACCCCCTCGAATATTTTCATCTCTCGGCACGATGCACCTTCGTTCCATCTCGCTTAGATTTTGAGGGATTGGATTTTTTCAGTGACTTGAGTACTCATTTGATGAAGTACTCTAGATTCATTTTTGTGTGCGTTATCATTTTAATTTTTATCTGCGCTAGATTTATGCGGTTTATATCTCCTGATTTTGTTAACAAGCTTTGAGCATATTTTTTAAATGCATTCTAGAATATATATCTAGATAAGTAGCTTAAACTCATTGCAACCGAGTGAAAGAATTATGCTCTCTAAAGTGGGAGGCTTTGGGTTCAATCATAGCCACTTTTGAGCAAAGATAGATAAATGTTGCGCTTTAACATATGAAAGTTGTTTGATTAATTTGTTTGATGCTCTTCAGTCACTTCTTTTGCCGAGGTGACACCCGAAGGATTAGCGCTTTTGCCTTCGGTTCATTAGTTTCTGGGTTCAAATCCCACCCCGGCATGGATATTTATGTTTGTGGTGGTTCAGAATCCACTTTAAATCATAGGTTCTAGTTTAATTAGCCCTCGTGTGCAAAAGATGACCCTTTAGCGACAAACAAACAAGTTGTAGTCATTTTTCCAACACAAGGACTAACTCTACCGTAACTACAGATTAAAGTGGATTACAAGCCACTACAAACCTCCACAGTCGACGAGAGGGAATCGAACTCACAAATGCGAATAATACACCAAAGCACTAATCAGTTTGGCCTTATCAGAATAAGTGATTGGTGGTTTTTATGTGCATTTCTCCCTTGAAACAAATAAATACAATCTATTCAAAAGATCAGTGCTTCCAAAAGACATTATAAGGTCCGCTTGGTGCCATTAAAGTCACAGCAAGGATCAACATTACTATAAAGCAGTAATCAGATTGCCGCCCAACTTGTCTAGTGGTAGGTGTGCCTGACTACGGATAAGGAGGTCTTGGGTTCGAATCCCGGTTCAGACATGGATGTACTTTCTCTATCTATCCTGTCTTTGTCCTTTCTGTGTATGAATGTGTTGTAAGTGGTTGCCTACCCTATAAACGGGTTCCTATGGCATGTGTGTACTGAGGAAGTCGGACTCCACACCAAAATAGGGTTCAGTTGGAAAAGTGGAGCAGCGCACCCCATGTTGCCAGCCTAGCTGGCACACGACACCAACAACAACAACAATTCCTTAAAATCTAATTTAAAATTATCCTCACATTTCTGTAATTTTTTTATTTAATTTCACTAATTCATCACAAAATTGCATAACTTTCTATTATTGAGAAAGTGTAATGAAAGCAAATTTTTCTATAGGTATTTTTTAGAAACTTCTTCATTAGTTAATTTAATACATCTTAATAAAGAAAACTGTTTTTAAAATAGCCATTCATTTTTGTTTTATCATTAACTCATCATTAAATTCTTAATTTTTTTATTACCAAACAAAAAATATTCTCAAGGCAATTTTTTACAGTAGTATTTATGAGAATATTTGACTCTTATCTCCTCAAAAAAAATTCAAAAATTCTTAGTCAAGAAGCAATTTATATCTTACTAAAATGTTTCTCACATTCATCTAAATAGATTTGAAAAGACAAAAAAAAAGCATGTTTGAATATCAGGAAAACCAAACGTTGTCATCGTCGATTACGTAAATGACGAGAAATCTTATTTTTCTTTCTCAGTGTTTCTTACGCTCACAGAACTTTCTATTCTTTATCGTTACCATGACAACCTCAGGAAATCAAGGTCAAAAGCAGCAAAACTTTTAGTTTCGGATTAGAAGTATCAGAGTCACGTAATGCTGTGATGTCTGCTTTTCTCGCTTCCTGATCTCTTAGTCGGATTCAAAACATCCCTCATATTCTAATATTACGGTCGCTCTTTATTTGTTTAGGAACAATTGAAGTGCTTTATTTCTTCCACAGCGAAGTAGGAGCTTTATGGTAACTTCCCATTTTTGCTTCCTGTCCCTCGTTGTAACCCATAATGCTGGCCAGGATGAATTTATGGATACAAAACGAGTGATTTTACGGGGATACATTTAGTATTATCGCAGCAATAAATAAGAAACGTGCACTTACTTTCATTATTACAGTGATCTTACACATTCCCTTTATTTATTAATAAATAATATATCATGTCTGTAAAAAAATAATAAATAAATATTATATTTTTATCACATCTCCTGCATTAAAACTTATTTCTATAGGAAGAGGTATCAGAAAATTAATTTGTTTTACGTGTTTATATTTTATTTGTTAGACTAGTACATCCACTGCTTTGAAAAATTTGATACATAAAACTCTTAATACTTTTAATAGTTTAAATATTATTCGAACATCAGTTAATTACTTATCAGCAAACCAAGTAATCAAAATATTAACTCTTTATGACGAAGTACAATTCTGTTTTTCTACATTTTGTTCTGTAAAAATGATATGCATTCGTTCAAGAAAATTAGAAAGGCTAGCCGCCCAACTTGTCTAGTGGTCAGAGTGCCTGACTGCGGATAAGGAGGTCCTGGGTTAGAATCCCGGTTCAGGCATGGATGTACTTTCTCTATCTATCCTGTCTTTGTCCTTTCTTTGTATGAATGAGGTGTGAATGGTTGCCTACCCTATAAACGGGTCCCTTTGGCATGTGTGTAGAGCAAATTCGTACTATCACCTTCATGGTGTTCTGATTAAAACGAAAGACGCTCGCAATTGACTTAATTCGCATAACATAGCGTGCTTGGCTTGTCCAAGTGTCATTAGTAACAACAACAACAGAAAGGCTAGTGTGTCAAATGATGTTATTGATAATATTCACTATTCTTATAGCATTGATTATTGATTATCATTATTGTAATAACACTAATAACTACAGCATTTATTCCAAATTATTTTGAAAAACAACATCCACTATTTCAAATAAAAATAAATATCAAGTATGATAAATAATATCACATACTATTAATTTTTCTACTAATACTAATTATCATTATTAACCCATTTCTAATATAACATTGCTATTGCTGCTAATTCTACTGATTATTCAAGGTCATTGCCATGAGAACCAAATCCCCATGGTCAAAATGTGATCCTGTAAAGCTTATGACGGGAAGTACCCTTATGCTGCTGTCTGATCCGATAAGTCGGATTCCATTATTTGGTTGCAAGAGCCGAACAAAAAATCTACAGACAGCCCACTAGCCTAGGAGGTATCAGTGAATGGAACGAACTTCGGGCTGAATCATGTATTGAACTCATTACTTCCAATAATGAAAACGCTGCTTTTGCCACCACGACCTCCAAACAACTTAGTTCATTCATTCATTGTCGTGTGCCAGCCAGGCTGGCATTATGGGGTGCGCTGCTCCACTTTTTCAACTGAGCCCTATTTTGGTGTGGAGTCCGACTTCCTCAGTACACACATGCCATAGGGACCCGTTTATAGGGTAGGCAATTATTCACACCTCATTCATGCAAGGAAAGGACAAAGACAGGATAGATAGAGAGAGAAAGTACATCCATGCCCGAACCGGGATTCGAACCCAAGACCTTCTTATCCGCAGTCAGGCACGCTGACCACTAGACAAGTTGGTCGGCTAACAACTTAGTTGTAACATCTAATAAACAGTGCACATTACATTAAGTAAGTATAAAATACATGATAATGGATGGAACCATTAATGATGCAAATCATTCCTACAACATAAATTATCGCAAGTTAGTATAACATACAAGATCATTCTGTTTTTCGATAAACTGCTTTTGAAAACAACCTGCCTTGAGTCAAATAATTATAAAATACAAGAATTGTCTTGGTTTGCTCTTCACACAACGGTCTTTTTTTGCACACGAGGACTTGTTAAACCTGGATTTACAGATTAAAATGGTTTCGAATCATTACAAGCATTAAAACCCAAAGTGGGATTTGAACTCGTGAACTGTTGAACCGAAAATCTGAGCGCTAATCATTCGGCTACCAGCACGGTTAGATAAGGCATAAAGATAATGTTTCATGTGTAAAAATTTAACAATTGATTATTCTATTACAGAATGTGGGAACAATAGGTATTGTTAATTCTATATGTCCCTATCATTTTTAAACACGCTACATAATTAACTTACTTTAAAACAAGTTTTGTTTTCTTCTTCTTCATTGGCCTCAGGGTGGGCCTTTGCTTTCCTCAGAAGTGCATACCAGGACCCCCTATTTCTGGACAAAGTCATCCAGTTTGTCACTTTTAGTGTTTTTAGGTCGTTTTCAAGGCAGTCACGCCATCGGAGTTTCGGTCGTCCTCTTCTGGTGCCAATAGGGCGAGCCAAGAAAATTTTTTCGTCACCCGATTGTCGTTCATCCGCCTCAAATGTCCTGCCCATTTTAATCTCTGTATTGAGATAAATTTAACAATATCTGTTTCTTTATATAGTTTATAGAGCTCAGAATTAGCTCTTCTTCGCCATGTATTCTCACATTTTATTCCAACCAAAGATGCTTCTTAAAGTTTTTCTTTCGAAAATGGAGATGGTTTCTTTGTCCTTCTCAGTCAATGTCAACGTTTGAGATGAATAAGTGAGAATAGGCCGAATCAAGCATTTGTATATTAAAATTTTTGTTTTTCGACTGACAAAAGTAGATTTTAGGTACTTTTTTAAGCCGAAAAAGCATCGGTTAGCAGCTGTAACCCTGCTGCGGATCTCAGGTGCGATGTCGTTGGATGCATTCAATTCAGATCCCAAATATTTGAAGTTGTGAACAGTTTTCAAACTTGTAATTTCCTACCTCTAGATAGGGAGTGCTATATTTTTCGATGGTCATGAAGTTTTGTTTTAGTGCTTCAAAATAAAATTCTATTTTAAATCAAAATAAAGTTAGAGTTATTGCTTTAAGAGGAGACACATATATAATTGCAAGCTTCGAAAATGAAATGACCTCTAATACTCTGTATGCTTAGACAAAAATTAGGAATATTTAAAGATTATAAATCTATGTACCATTTCTGTTATCTAAGCTACTATTTCAATACATTTAAACAAAACAGACAAATCTATGTAATATATTACTTCGGGTCTCCATATATACCAATTTTATTGTTATCTTGTGATGAACGTTTTCAGAACGAAAGACACTGGATTCAATCCCAGCCACTGTTGAATAACGGAAGATGGGTGTTGCACTCTGTTGGAGTGTGTGCTTGGGAATTTTCCAGGTTTCATTTCATGCGACAAATTATGCGGAGCTCTATCCAAGGACAGTCTTTTCGGAAAGCAATTTATGGGGTGGACATTAAAACACCTTACGACAGCCTTAAGCCGCTATAGAAACCATTACGTGATGGGAAAAGATTTTTCAAAAGTCTCACAAGACTAATGGTAAAGCCATGCTCTTCAGAGTAGGAGACACAGAGTTCGATTCTAGTCATTGTTGAATGATGAAAATCTTGCTTTCTGCGTGTACATTCGTTGAAGTGGACATTCGGGAGTTTAACAAGCTTTCTTCCTTATTTTACATGGATAAAAATTGTATAAAGACATTCCTGAAATTGTATAAAGACATTCCTGAATAACAGATCCCCCAATACCTAACGCCATACTTTCCTTTAACTCTTCAGATACTTAACATCTAAATCTAAAGTGTTAAAACTGCAAACTTTAAGTACCTAAAGGGTTAAATATTTCGGCATCTTTTTCCAGCTGAAACCATGAATTTATTTAACACGAAATACTATCACAAATTATGGAACTAGGCAAATATTTAAACTTCATATAAAAATAAAATTAATTGACATTTAATTAGAAATCCAATAAACGAAATAATGAAGTTTTTAAAAAATCATACTGCCTGATAACATCTGCTCCCCCCGCAAATTAAATCCTGAAAAGAGGAGAGACGACGAGGCTGTTTGCAGAGTATTAAATGTCTTTCCCAAAACTTTCTTGATAAAAAAAAAGACTCATAACCAAAAATCCATTCTCCCAAACAGAGAAGAGAATCAATCTTAAAAGCAAAAGAGTAAACAAATCATTTTTCCAATAAAAGAATAATTGCTCGACTGTGGATATTCCAATATTCTAGCGTGTCGAGCAATCTTTCGAGGGAAATTAATCCTGGAAGGTATTTCTGTGGAAAAATTCAACCCCCGATCCAAAACGGCTGAAAGATTTTTAGCATTAATTAGCAATAAGTTGTTTAATCTTGAGAAGGGACATGTTTTTTGTTTTACGAAGAGATTTTATGCATTGGATTGGATTCGGAAGCAAGGAACAAAATTGTTCGATTAATTTATTAACTAATTAAGAGCTTAGAAAATAAATTAGACTTAACTATTTGCATTATTTTCTTCCTTTTCTAGCAGGTGTTTCAAATGAATGGAGACTTATCAAATGTAAAATGCAATTTTTTTTGCAGGAATATTTAATTCAAACCAATATTGATAAATATTAATTATATACTTATAAAAATTGAATATATATAAATGGTTACTACTAACTTTAAAGTATAAATCGGTATTAAGATAATAAAGTCATTCACTACATATATTTCATAAATAAACATTAAGTTATCATTTTCATTTTTAATGTCTTTTTTGCTTCATAGGAAATAGATTTAATTCGTGTAAAAAATGAAAACATATTGTTTTCATTTCATTTTTTTCAATGAAAGATATTAATAACTATTAAATATTTCAATATATTTATATATAATTCTTTTTGTATGGTTAATTATTTTATCTTTGTGTTTAATATATATTTTAATATGATTAAATTATAAATTAAATAATTAGCAATAAAATTTTCTTCGAAATTTTTTAAACAAAATAAATGAAAAAAAAACAAATATTAATAATATAAAATATAACATTATTAGTATTTGTTTTTTCAAATAGTAATAATGTTATATTAATATGTAATTAATAAGCAAATATTATTAACGTAATATTCATAAATATCGCTATCTATCTATCCATACATACACACACACACACACACACACACACACACACACACACACACACAACACACACACACACACACACACACACACACACACACACACACACACACACACACATATATATATATATATATATATATATATATATATATATATATATATATATACATGAGTTTTTCAGTATTCCAAATGATCGGTGAAATACAAATGAGTTATAAAATGGTTTAATTATATAAAGCATTGTATAATGATATAATTAGTTCCTGTGTGTATGGATCTAAATTTAAGTGCAATATAAAAAATGGTTAAAACTTAGTACCTTCCTTCTCATGAAATCAATTTCAGCTGAAGACAAAAGTCTCAAAAGTCCACTAGGCTTTAAGCATGACGTCACGGTATGACGTCATCGATCGCGGGGGGTCACTGGGCAATGTCACGGGACGGTAAGGCGCCAGATACAGTTCGCGACATGAACTTAGAGTAAGGCGAATTTTCCTGTGTCAGCCTCATCGATCTGCCCAGACCACGATAGATTTGTTCTCTCTTACCTCCTTTTTTCACTTTTTTTTTTATTCATGGAAGTCACCCTCAAATCGCGCTTCATCATTTTTTTGACACTCTTTGCCTCAACTCCTCCCCCGCCACTCACGTATGGTTTTCCTTTGGGTCACAGTTTTGAACCAACCCCTCCCCCGCCCACAAACCAGCGAAGTTTTCCTGATATATATCCAAGCTTTGCTTTGTTCTTCTCCTTGCGAATAAAACCAGCCCGTTTGATCATCTTCTCAAGCTTTATCTAAACTAATCAAACAAAAGTGCATGTATTGATTGTATCGATTGTATAATTGTATTTTAATATCGATGATGATTGAAGTATTGGAAGATATATATCATTGATGACATATATTTTACAGTATATTATGTCATTCCAATTATTTACACCTGTTTCTATAAATATACTATAAATATTTTTTTCAACAAAAAAAAGTTTCCTTCAAATATGATCCGGGATCGAACTCCAAGAAGGAAAGTTTTGATCAGACTTAGGATAATAATAGGTTAAGTAATTGAGATATGTTCTCAGATTAATCTTTCCAAAGTCAACCGGAAACGAAATTCTCGAAACAGCTATTCATTTCCGATAGACTTGTTCATATGAATTATATTATTTGCACCACAAATCTACTTAAAGTAATGATAGCCTGAAAAATGTTGGAACAATCAATTGAAAAGATATAAAGATATATTTGTTAAAAAAAAAACCATTTTTTTTGCTTATATATAAAATACTTGCCAAGGAAGATAAGAAAGTTATCAATTGTTTACAGATATTTTCAACATGCCAATTTGAGAGTTTCCAACTGTATGCAGGGAACAAATGAATCTTTGACATTCTATAATGAAAGGTTAGTGTTCAGGGATTTTATTTTACACACGACGGTTATACAGACAGGAATCTATTGCTCAAAGTGGATTTCTGACCACAACAAACATCAAAGTTCGAAAGATTGAACAAGGAATCGAATTGATGAGATATTGAATCGAAGACCAGAGCGTTTACCACGCGTATCAATTTAAATTAAATTAAATCCTTAATTATAGTTTCATTTAAAATTTGAAATACCAGCACACAAAACCGGAGTTTAATGTTTTGAGGTACTTAAGGCAGCTAATGAAATATAGTAAGAAACGAACTATTCTGAAATGAAATTTTCAGCTATTTGACATTATGACAAAATTTAAGAAACATTATAAGTAAATAAGTGTCAAAATATTTTATACATACTTTGTTTGCATTAAGAATATTTAACGTAAAAATAAGGCAGTAATGTACTTTAAGTTATATATAACGTTAATAGTATGATATAACACAGCTACGTAACTTAACATTTTTAAAAATATTCTTAAGGGCCGTGGTAGCCTAGTGGTTAGAGTATCGGCCTTCCATCCGGAAGGACGAGGTTCGATTCCCAATGCCGCCAAAGACCTACCAAGTACATGCGATATACGTGCTCGCTAAATCTATGGAATCGAAAGTCCTGTGGTTGGTCGTTGAGCAGTTACCATGGGTGCAATGGTCTGGAGAAAATTTACTCCCCCTTCAGATCAATGTCAAAATTGAGGGAGTGGATTCTCTAATGGTGCCATCTATCGGAGGATTTAAAAAAAAAGAGCAAAGATGTACTTTTACCTTCATGGTGCTCTGATTAAAACGAAAGACGCTCCCTATTGACTTAAATTCGCATTGCCAAGGCATAGCGAGCTTGGCTTGTCCAAATGTCATAAGTAACAACAACAACTATTACCGAACACGACGGATCTTCTATTGGTGCGGGATTCGAACTCACTACCTTCCGATGACAAGAACCTACCTAACCATTCAGACTACGAAGGCCACTTTTATAAAAATATCTGTTTCCAAAATATTTTTCTCTCTCAACAATTCAGAAGACAATTTATTCTCAATAACAATTCATCACGCTAAGAAGAATTTTTAAAGCAAATTTCATATTTATTTGCAGGATAAAGAAAGAGTTTTGGGTTTAAAGTAATAAAGAGAAATGGTCATAATTTCCCATGCCGAAATATAATTCTCCTTGAAAATGTGAACATTAGATTCAGAAAAATTGCTCATTTGAAAGACATTTAATACCGATCTTAAGGAAAAGAAAAGAATATATTCTGTGTTACTTTTCAATTAAAATTACCCATACAATTCACCGAGGATCAAAAAGGATTAGTAAAATCTAAAGTGAAAATAAGGTATTATTAAGCTACTGAAATTAACTTTTCTTTTAAATTAAATCCCTTTGCCAAAGTACATTTTTCGATGAAAAAATGTCAGAATTAATAAAAAAAAACACTTTTTAAGTAAAATTTATTTATTTTTGATTATAAGATGAATCGAATAATATACAATGGAAAATAGAGAGAAAAACGTAACACAATTATAAAAATAGGATTTATTTTTAAAAATAAAATCTCTTTTCCCTAAACACTTTTTCCTCCTTAAGAATGTTGGAATTTTGTTCGAAAGAATTCTTTTTAGGTGAAATTAATTCTCAGAGGCTTTTCACATCTTCACTTGCTCAGCTTCCGCAAATATTTATCCTAAAAACCTATTCTTAGGTGAGGAGTACTCGAATTCATTCCAGAGTGAGGAAACAATTTCTTTACGGCTGCTTCCGGGCTATAAAGTCTTCGTCTGAGATTAGACTCTTTCTTAAAGATTTCCTGTCTTTTTCAGGGAAGAACTCAAAGTGGAGTACTCTTTCCTTGATTTTCATCTCTCCTTAAGATGCACTTAAGAGGCAGAAAATGAGTTCATTAAGTAGAGTTATGACTCATAAATGTTCTCAAAGAAACACAAAATACGCAAATCACATTTCGCGAATTATTTTTTCACTGAATGAATAATAATCCCATACACAGTGCAATAATAACCAATAAAAAATAAATGTTTTGGGGGAAAGAAAAATATACATATAATCGTAAATTTAGACTTATTTTTAAATTAATCAAATGAAGAATAATAAAGTGAAAAGATAAAATATAGAGTAAACAAATGGAATATATATTCAATAGATAGTTCAAAATTTAAAAGACACACAGAACAAATGGAAAATGAAACCAAGTACCAACATGGCCAGTTTCTTCAGAGGGTGTTGACCACATTGGCACAAAGTGTGCCTTTTCTGCACTGGCTCCAGACTGAAGTCTTAAAGAGAAGCCACCACACCCCGAAACCACACTAACAATTAATTTAAAAATTTACAATTTTGGTAAATCTATTTAAGTTGCTTTCATGCTGACTATATTGCTTAGAGTATAGTTTTTTGTGTTTATATTCTTGTACTCATTTTAATTTGCTTATAATATATCTAGTCATGCTATACATACATACATACATACATACATATATATATATATATATATATATATATATATATATATATATATATATATATATATATATATATATATATATATATATATATATATATATATATATATATTCTTCATTTATTTTCATTTGAAATTAAAATTCTATGATACAATAACTATCAACACAATCTGATACAATTCTATAAAATATAAATATTCTAGACAAGACATATAACACTATTAGGGTGGATTTTTTTCCTGTATTGAAGTTTGTGTGTCGCTCAACAGTCATTCTGAACTGATTAAGGACCTATGGTTTAAAACGAATTCCGAATCACTACAAACAACCGAACCCAAGGAAGAATTCGAAACCAAAAGCCGCTGAAGAGAAAACAAAAGCGCTAACCATTCAGCTAATATCTCAGCTTCGAGAACAAATATAGTAAACATTTCTGTAAAAAGAAGAAAATACACAAACTCCCATTTTCTAGCAAAATTTGTATTTCTTTTTACTTAATAATTTGGAATACTATGATTATATATATATATATATATATATATATATATATATATATATATATATATATATATATATATATATATATATATATATATATATATATATATATATATGTCACAGCTATGAGACTAAGTGTATGAATTGGAATTTTTATTCACAAAGCGTTTCCTTATGTAGCAAATTATATTTTTTCCCCAGTATTTTATGTTTTTACATAGTATTTTAGTTCAAAAGCGAAGATTTTTTGCATGATTCAAAAATGTGTATCTTGAGATTCATTTTATTCACAAACAGGTGAAATAAGAAGCTCTGGACATATTTATGTATCTTAGTAGTACTTGTACTTGAAATGACCAAAATATTTCAGTTTCTTAATTGAACTGGAAACATTCATTTATTCAAAATTGTTATTAATAATACTATTCAAAATTGTTCATTAGTAACGCAATATAATAGGAGATGCGAACTGTGTGCTCAGATAAATATCTAAACAAAACCGTGTTTATGATAACATTGTTTTATAACTAAATATAAAGCGGTCAGAGTTTCTGTAATTCATAATTTTTTTGTTGATAAGAATTATTAAGTATTCACGTTAATTAGTAGAATGAAATTATCACTAGATTAAGATTTTATAACCCTCCTCCCTTTATTGACACCAGGCAGTGGACAAGCAAACAGTCCAAATTTATTGCAAGAGATTTTTAATGTATACCCGTAATATTGTTTTCTGAAAAGACTTTTCTGAGACAGTGGGTCAAATTCAAATGTGCCAAAGGAGGAAACCTGGAAACTTCTAAGAAACGCCAGGACACCCATCTCTCGCTGTTTATTAGGGGATGCAAGTGAACATGAAAGCTACTCCGAAAATCAGAGTCCTACTTATAGTCAATAATGTACCCTACAAATGACACATCGGTGAGGAGAACCTAAATAATGGAGGTTGTTAGAAAACTTATGATGTATGGCATGCATTTATCTTCTCTATTTGGGAGAACGTTTCTATAAATAGCGAACAATATCAACTCTCAGAATTCTCATTTACTAACTCCTGGAATTTCCTTGTATGGGTGCCGGGGCACAAAGGTATAGAAGGTAATGAAAGGGCTGATGAACTTGCTAAACAAGGATCATCTTTTGTTCCCATCGGTGCAGAACCTTTTTGTGGGATCAATTTGAAGACCGCAAAAAATCAATGTTCTTAGATGGGAAAAACGGAAGATGTATGAAGCTTGGCTCAACACTCCTGGTCAAACCCACGCTAAAAGTATGATCTGTGGATTATCAGCGAGGATTGCTTCTGAAATTCTAAGATGCTCTAGCCAGAAGATACGTTTAATCGTAGGTTTCATAACTGGGCACTACTATTTCAGAAAACACTTCCATAAAATGGGACTGTTTCAGCAAGACCCTATTTGCAGGAAATGTCATACGCAAGAGAAAACGGCCAAGCATATCATTTACAAATGCGAGGCCCTTGCCCTCCCTAGATTAACTTCTTTAGGCATCATCCATACTAGAGAGTTACACCTAGACTCCATTAAAGGGTTATCGGACTTTATTAATAAAGTGGGTGACCCGAGCAACTGGAACTAGGAAACATTGGGTTTGAAGTTAATTGTACAAAATGCTGATAAAAGCAGAGGTGCCCAATGACATACAAACCCAACTCTAAGAAGACGAAGACGAACTCCTGGAATTTATTTTGGTCTACGAGTAGGACAAGCTACAAACTGTCGCATTTGATCCGAGTCATGTGCTGTTGCAACTGTATGCTTCCCTGTATCTGACCCTGAATTGGGCTCATCCAATTAGGTAATCAGCCAAGAGGAGACTTCGTCATTTAGAAGCAGAAGACTCCTGAATACATGACTTGATAACCCCAGGGATATCATTTTCCTTAGAGAAACATGATCTATTTAACATACCATAACCGTCTTTAGGGAACACGTTGGATTATTGGTCAGCTGGGATTCGAACTCACTACCTTCATACAATGAGAACTACGTCCTAATGAACTAGGATACCACGGCTACCCACAAATGAAAAATGAAAGATAGATATGGATCTTCTGCTCTCTATCTGCAGGTGTTTATGGTTTTTTCCTTTTAACAATGCGTAGTGGACAGGATGGCTACTAAAAGCCATTTCAAAGCTTTTTAGCATGAAGAGCATACATTTCTTTCCGGGTGTACTTGAAGACAAAAACGATAATCCATCCCCGTTGTTTAACATTGGCGGGAATCAAACCCGTGATTTTACGTTCTGAAGAATATCGTCTTACTCTTAGGTCACGATGTATACCGAATTTTGTGCTTAGGATGCTTTCAGTTTTCTTTTTCTCGTGCAATACGTGAATCAATGAAAATTTCTTTGATGGCAAACATGCAATAGACATTAAAAAAGTCTCACAACAGCTTTAAGTTTGTAGGCTGTAGGTTATTTGGTGTCACTTAGACGCAGGTGTGTCCGCATAAAATGAAAACTTCGTACCTAACTCCTGTTGTTCAACGGTGGCTGGTATCAAACTTGAGTCACTGAACTACGAAGAGCATAGTTCATTCACTAGGCCAGTCTGAGCCTTTTACGCTTCTTTAAAGAAAGTGCTAATCAAACAATGATTAATGTAACCGTCGCTGAAAAGCAGTAGATGTTTTTTCCAATGATGCATATTTTTGAAATATTCCAATTTTTCAATCTACAGTTTCGATACAATTTGATTTTGTTTTTACAAAGATGCATGATCAGATCTTTTCTTATGGGCCATATGGTATTAACTTTGTATCTATTGTTAGTGTTGACGATAATAAAAGAGAAGATAGAGTTAGAAAATGATTTGGAGGCAAAACAATTCTTGAAAATTACAGATAATTATTTATTAATGGCAAAATGACTTATTAACGTGCTAATACAGGTAAACATACATTGTTTTTTTCCAATGGTGGGCACTTGGGTGACGAACCCTATGTCACAATAAAGCCAGAAACTGCTACTCATTTGTCGTTACCCAGCGGGCACCTGAGAACCATGTCACGGGCATGAATAGCGTTGCCCGCGCCATATGACCACAAAGCCGTTTATAGGATGGGTCACATTCAGACATCATCACAGAAGAAAGGACAGAGGAACGCAGAGAGAACAGAGAAAGAAAGTAACATTCATGCCCGAGCCGGGAATCGTATCCGGGACCCACAGCTCAGGAGTCAGGAGCGCTAACAATTCAGCCATCGATGGGTGAGAAGATACATAGTAGAAATTATGATTTTATTAAGATGCAAAAATCAATCATCATTGAAAATTAAAAATTAATCACTTGAAGTGGAATATCAGTAAATGTTTCATGTAGTTGCGATAATTTTTCTCTATAATATTTTATTTTTACTTTTTGATAATTCATTGACATGCACAAATCTGGTCGTTCTCTTCTTCTTGTTCCTCCGATCTTTGAGAATGTCACCTATTTGGTGGTTTCAGCATCAGGCTTTCTGTAGAGATAGCCCCTTGTCCACGTTAACATGTGTTGTCCAAAGTCCTTTGGCGGTAGTGGCGTGGATGTGAAGAGGATGCTGCCATCTCAGGTGTGATCTCGTCACTTGACCGTGGTTCAAAATTATGAGGCACTAGATGATGGGTGATTATTACAAACCCATTATCCAAAAGTTACAGTACGGGGTTAACCTGCACCGCTATGTATGTACGTAGAGATAGCCCAGTCATCTGACGTTCGACGCTTTGACTGTGTGTGTGTGTTCTTATAATGTCAGTCCAGACAAATTTATCATATTTTTGTAGATTTCATCGTAGTATGTATGTATATATACATATATATGTGTGTGTGTGTGTTACGGTAAAAGTCACAATTCAGGTGATTATACATAATAACCGGTGATTAATTGATATTATTTCTATTTTTTTGGGTTTCCTAATATACTTCAAAATGACAGTGCTCTCGAGCTCAGAAGTCAGATCGTAGAAGAAGTTTGTGTAATGAGGCCAGATTTAAATATCGAGCATGGAAAACCTTGGCAACGTTGGGCTTTAAGTTCGGTTCAGCATTTAAACAAGGATATATAAAACATGTTAAGTTCTTAATTGGAAAGTAATAGACTCGTAAATGGTCAGGAAGATTACGTTTTGTTCAATTTACGAAAAAAAGGCATTCAATAATGGTATTAGGTGCATTGCCGCCCAACTTGTCCAGTGGTCAGCGTGTCTGACTGCGGATAGGGAGGTCCTGGGTTCGAATCCCGGTTCGGGCATGGATGTATTTTCTCTCTCTATCTATCCTGTCTTTGTCCTTTCCTTGTATTAATGGGTAGTGAATGGTTGCTTACTCTATAAAAGGGTACCCATGATGTGTGTACTGAAGAAGTCGGACTCCACATCAAAATAGGGTTCAGTTGGAAAATTGGAGCAGCGCACCCCATATTGCCAGCCTGGCTGGCACACGACAACAACAACAGCATTAAATGTTAGGTTTCAAAACATCTTCTTTCCAGCTTCGGTTCTAAGATACTTGACCTCTGTCAAGTGTCTTAGAACCTTAGAAAATTCAAGCTTTAATCGAAACACAACGTTTCTGATAAAGTCAAAAGAGAAATAAAAGATCATTCTAATGTAAAAATTAATACCCCATTGCTAAATGGCAGATTACTTGCAGTGAATTTTTTGATTTAGAATGAGAATGATGATGCTATCCATTTTAATCAGACAGATATTTTAACTAGGCAAGAATAAGTAAGAAAATATAGAATAAATGCTAAAGAAAGTTTAAGGTTAACGATGTATCTGCAAAGGAGAGTGCAAATCTGATATGAGCAAATATGAAAAATCTGGGAAATAGAATTATTTTAAATATCTTAATAGTATCTGAATAAGTAAATCTATACAATTAAATATAAATATCTTTTCTTTAAAAAAAAGAACAGGTTTATCTCATTTTTTATAGGAATAGTTTTTATAAGTTCTAAAATAATCTGACTTGTTTTTGTTACTCAGGTCTTTTAGTTAATACGATATAAAAATAAAATTGTTGTCATTTACTCTCTCTCTCTCTAGTAGTTTTATTCATATCTTTTAACTAACACACAATATTAATTATCTAGAAGCACTAGTTATCATTTGATTTATCATCCTGTTTTGTTTAGATAAAAATTAATTATCTACAAAAAATAAACTATCAACATATAACAAGCTATGCTTTATTTACTTTTAATAATTTTGATCTCATTTTGTATTTTTTAATAACTTTTACGACATATATAACCCATGCTATTATCCCCCCTTTGTTTTATATGTATTCGCATATAATATATATATATATATATATATATATATATATATATATATATATATATATATATATATATATATATATATATATATATATATATATATATATATATAATAGAAATTAAATAGTTACCCCTTCTTAACTGACTATCTGCAATTTTTATTAGTTAGCCGCTTAACCATTAATTAAAATACCAATACCACCGAATACAGAATTATAAAGTTAAAGTTCATTTAAACTAGAAATGCAGCTAATGTTAAAATGCATGATTGTGGTGATTGTGGGGATATAACTCATTTGCATAATTATGATTCAAAACCACTTCACGAGGCGTCTTCATGTTTGTTCAAAATAAATTATTTAGAATAGCGTTCGTAAGAAATCTTCACCAATGTTTAATCTGAAATATATTCTGAGTAATATCCCCGAAAATATTCATTGATACCTCTTGAGAATATTTCAGATTCTATCGATTAAAATGGCCATTTTTTTAAAATTAAAGCACTACAACAACACTTGCCATTCATTTCTATATTTAATTATTATTGGCTACTCAAAAATGTGTGTCCTATTCATTAGGTGAGTTATTATAAAGACGCTTATCTCTCTAATGAAATTAGACTAATTGAGTTCTTTTGTTTGCTTTTTTTGAACAAAGGGAAGGAAGAATAATGATTTGAATCATTATTTTTTTATGATTACATCTCTGCTGTTATAAATCATTCCAATGCTTTCAATTTCGCTGATGAATTTGATTCAGGGTTAAATTTTAGGTAGGAATGCACTTCTGGATAATTGCCAAGATGGAGATGACATTTAAGATAGGAAGGGCATTTAAAAAATAAATGAACTCATTTGTGTAAGTAGAACTATCAAACAGATGGATCACCATAAATTCCGTTACAAATTAATAGGAAGACCCAAGATGATGAGTAAAGACTTTTTTAAAAAATATCTTTGGTGATAATCTTCAATGCGTTCTATGTAAGTTTAGAAACTTATCTTCAAAGTAGTTTTCTTTTAAAAAGATTCTGATATTTATGTACAATTTTATAACATTACATTTTTCCCTTTTAGATTCAAGAAATACATGGTTATAAAATAGATTAATATGGTAGAAATAAAGAAATTCATTTTAAAATCAACAAATTTTTACAGAACTGATTTAGAAAGTTATAAAGCATTCATTGTAGTCTTGAAGTCATAAGATCTGAAATTGAGTTGAAAATTAGATCATAGTTTAGTACTGGTTTATTTTGATATCGCATGCATTTTAACATCCTTCACGTTGAAAAACATCTTATCATCCCCCACGTTGTAAGACATCTTAACATCCACCATGTTATAAAACTCCTTCTACCATGACTCTTTTCAACATCCACTACGTCATAAATCCACTCGTGTTAACATCTACTACGTCATAAATCCACTCATGTTAACATCCACTACGTCTTAAATCCACTCATGTTAACATCTACTACGTCATAAAACACATACCACCATGATTCATTTTAACATGCACCACGTCGTAAGACTCATTCTACTAAGGCTCTTTTTAACATTATTATGTTAACATCCACTACGTCATAAATCCACTCATGTTAACATCCACTAAGTCGTAAAACACATTCCACCACGATTCATTTTAACACCCACCACGTAATAAGACTCATTCTACGAAGACTCTTTTTAACATCATCCTATAAAATGATTGGAAAGGTTCTTCTTAAATAGTGGGCCGTATTCATGGGCCAACAAGCACTCACCACGATAGGCATGCATTCAGAAGAACACCTATTTCCCGTTGCTTGCTGCTATCGAACCTAGAGACTTCCTAAAAGCGATGGCCTGCCACTAGGATACAGTGAACCCTCAATGGATTGTTTGTCACTCACCAGTCAATTTTTGTAGGAGAAATCTCATTGGTTTATAGACTGAGATCAGTAGTTTTGACATTGTACAGACCAGCAGTTTAAGTCAACTATTAGCAACTTTAATACCTTCCGTGTAAATTGCCATGCGAAAGGGCTTAAGTCATATTCACGAGTAGCAAAAAAAGAAAAGGGAAAACTCTCGGGCACCCATTCCAAGAGATATCGATGTTGATGCCAGAAGTGCAACACCAATCTCCTATTGTTCAACAGTTGCTAAAATTGAACTTGGAACTTTTCGATTAGAAAAACTCTATCCTGTTATTAAAGTCACGGTGACTCCAGGGATCTAATTTTTAAATGGGTTCCAATCTACTGCCTAAAGTGGGAATCGAAGTCATGAATTGTTGAACCGAATAAGAGACTGATAATCATTCGGGTAATAGTTCAGCAAACGTGATTATGTTGTGTGTTAGTTGATGTTGAATAACATGATTATTATCATGAATTAATTCGCATGTACATTTATCAATTAATTTTGAAAAATAATTGATGCTTGATTTCAAAAAATTTCTGATTTTGTGAACTGATTATATATGAATTTAATGCTTTGAATTTTAAATATCACTTACAAATTCAATGTATAATGAAAGCGTACTAATTCATTTCTGTATAATAAAGTTAATTGAATTGTTGTTGTTGTTACTAATGACACTTGGACAATCCAAGCTCGCTATGCCTTGGCTTTGCGAATTTAAGTCAATTGGGAGCGTCTTTCGTTTTAATCAGAGCACTATGAAGGTGAAAGTACGACATTTGCTCTTCAAATCCTCCGATAGATGGCAGCACCAGAGGATCTACTTCCTCAATTTTGGCAATGATCTGAAGGGGGAGTACATTTCTCCAGACCATTGCACCCATGGTAACTGCTCAACGACCGACCACAGGACTTTCGATTCCACAGATTTAACGAGCACGTATATCGCATGTACTCGGTGGGTCTTTGGTGGCAATGGGAATCGAACCCCATCCTTCCAGATGGAAGGCCGATACCCTACTCAATAGGCTACCAGGGCCCTTTAATTGAATTGAAACAAACTAATCAAAATGGATCAATTTATCAATTCAAATATGTAATTTGGTTTGTGAATCCCTCTACTTGCACCGAGTTTTTTTCTCTGTCGAGGCCAACAGATTAAATAGAACTTCGAACTTTTCAAACATCCAAGGTGAAAGTGGGAATCGAATTCTCGACTCGCTGAACTTATCTATCCAATGTGAAAAGAGCCATTTGAAATGTGGTCCTAGCTACAAAATGGAGAATCATACGTGACTTATATTCTTACAATTACTTCATCTAAAAAAGATGATCGATACTGAATTTTTTGATAATTATTTTCTGTAAGCATTGAGGATGACTTTATGCCTAGAATACAAGTGGAGAATGTTCACTTTATATAAATGAGTGTATAGGAACACTTAACTATATAAATATATGAAAAGAAGTGGAGTCCATAAAATAATGACAAGCATTACCGGCAGCTTTAAAGATTCAAGCCGTAAAATGCTGGAAAAGACAACGAATATCCTTAAAGAAATCAAACAAGTTCTTTTTGCAAAAGCATTGAAAAAATTCTAAATTATCAGAATAATCATTAATCTCGTTAGTTATAATAAATCTAAGATTTCATATTTAGGAATCATTTATAAACATGCATTAAGTATTATGCGTTCAATAAATTGTAATAGAAATAAACCGCATACATAACACATCTCTTCTTCTTCTTCTAAGATTTGGGTTTGTATGTCATTGGGCACCTCTGCTTTTATCAGCATTTTGTACTATTAACTCCAAACCCAATGTTTCCTAGTTCCACCCCCTTTATTAATTAAGTCCGATATAACCCTTTAATGGAGTCTAGGTGCAGCTCTCTAGTATGGATGATGCCTAAAGAAGTTAATCTAGGGAGGGCAAGTACCTCGCATTCGTAAATGATATGCTTGGCCGTTTCCTCTTGCGCATCACATTTATTGCGGATAGGGTCTTGCTGAAACAGTCCCATTTTATGGAGGTGTTTTCTGAAATAGTAATGCCCAGTTAGGAAGCCTACGATTAAACGTATCTTCTGCCTAGAGCATCTTAGAATTTCAGAGGCAATCCTCGCTGATGATCCGCAGATCATACTTTTAGCGTGGGTTTGACCAGGAGTGTTGAGCCAAGCTTCATACATCTTCCATTTTTCTCATTTAAGAACATTGGTTTTTGCGGTCTTTAAATTGATCCCACAAAAGGTTCTGCATCGATGGGAGCAAAAGACGATCCTTGTTTAGCAAATTCATCAGCCCTTTCATTACCTTCGATACTACATAACACATACCTTTTAATAAGAGATTTCCTGGCAAAGAACATGTTTTATAAAATATTTATTTTTCTCTTGTTTATATAGGTGCAAACATTCGCCTTAGACTCAGATAATACGTGACAAATTAAAACCAAAAATTCCATAAAGTTTCATAAATAAAATTTCAATTATATAAAATGGAGCATTCTGAAATTTTTAATTATTCTGAAATTCCTAAGCAATAAATTGCTTAGCAATTTATTAGAGTTATTTTGTATCTGTAGAATAAATAAAAAAGTCTAATCTTGTGATATTCATGCCATATCACGATATATTACCACGTAGCTCAATTCTGAGCCAAAATAGTTAGATTATCACACAATTTTCCTTTAGAGATATTTCCTGAATGTATTTGTATCTGAGGAATGAACGATTATCACTTTCAAAACATAACTGCATATAAAGATGTATAACTTATTTTAAACACTTAAATTATATTGTGAGTAACACACAAGCAAAACAATAAATGTGGACTATAGTTTTAAGAAATAACTTCGTATGCTTCGATAAATTTTTTCGTAAAAGTGAAATATAAAATCTACTATTTTATGTAAATAAATATTCTGAGATATATACAGTTAACCACGAGAAATAATCATAATAATTAGTGTTATGTACACATCAACTACTCACTTCAAGATTATTCATTGATATAGTTAAAATATGCTAATATCTATGCAAATATATTGGGAAATATATATTCATCGGGTGAGATATTTTGCTTGAAATTAATATCAGTTTAAAACTGCTCCATGGAATATGTCAGATGCTTGCATAAGTTTGCATTTTCATAATACAACTTTTCAAAACTTGCATTATAAAAACTGTTTAATATGTAAAACAGAGCATACAAGAAGTATCTAAAAAGTTTTTTTAAATATATTTAAAAAAAAAATTAGATTGCATTATTCAAATATATTTTTCAAAAGTAAAAATAACTCGTCTGAATTATAACTGATTTATTTATATTTTTACAAAGAAAAAATTGTTCTTTTCCCCTTCTTCATTAGTATGAAACATGCGTTGGATTCCCCAAGGCGCGCGTAGGTTTCAGAAAAAGCTAAAACATTAAAGGCAATTTAAGAGCTTTAAGTCTGAGAAAACGCTTTTAGCAAATTCACAAGTAAATATCTAAAAGTAAACCAAAGTGCTTAAGCAACGAAAATTGAATTATACAAGAGTTGTTACTTAAAATACATGGAGATTGAATTACTTTCGGGCTGCAACTATAGAGTTATCGATTACGTCATTTGAGTCTAGCGCGCCTATATTTCGAAGAATGTTTCAGATGTTAACTCAATTCAACTTTTTTTATTAAATAAGACAGATGCGCTCTATTTTTAGGCTGTGATCATGTGTTATTAGGGAAGATTACTTCTATGAAAAGACTAAAAACACATATAATGTCAAAGTGTTATCATTGCTACACTACTCTTTGTAAATGATCATTGTTATATTACGGTGTGTAAAATATTATCATTGTTACATTATTGTTTGTAAAGTGTTATCATTATCACATTACTCTTTGTAGAGTGTTATCATCGTTACATTACTATTTGTACAGTTTTATCATTGTTTCATTATTATTTCTAATGTAATTTAAAATATGTACCATAGCAACACACACTCACAATCATCTTGACAAGAATACAAAAATTCGCTTAAATTTTTCTGTAATTCTACCCTAATAATATTTTAATTAAATTTAAATTCAGAATAAATTATTATGATCAGTGGATAAGGATAAAGAATTATTTATTTTTTGGCTTTACCATATTTTCTAAGATAAACGGTTTCATATGGAAGGTCTTGTGTTTAATCTCAGCTAAT
The DNA here is from genome assembly GCA_037975125.1 of Latrodectus hesperus. Classification (NCBI taxonomy): domain Eukaryota; kingdom Metazoa; phylum Arthropoda; class Arachnida; order Araneae; family Theridiidae; genus Latrodectus; species Latrodectus hesperus. Next base: position 6,999,069 of record CM075857.1, on the reverse strand, counting down.
GATGAACAATGAAATATAGAAGCACTTCTGCTTATTATACCCAGGTATGTTGAAAAAGATGCTGAAGAGTTTTCTAGTTTCGCTTTTTTGCGAAACGCAATCTTATCCACGTCTAAGAAAATCACTCTTTGGAGGTTAGGATCTTTACTATGCAGAATCACAAACACATCACATGAATGCATGAAATGCAAAATGTAGAAGCGAAAATCCATTTCGATTGTTTGAATTCGAAATTATGAGATTGAAATCAGGACATATTAATAATCAAAAACTACAAGGTAAAGAAGACCGTTTTTAATGACCCAAAAGAATCTGACCTTTAGAAAGTGCCGTCTATAGTTTGTCCTCGAAGTAATCACGCATCCAACACCAATCGTGCCTCCAGTTGTGCAATCAACTCGTGTTTTTTTTTTTCAACGGTGGGCACACTTGGGTGACTAACCCTATGATACAATAAGGCCAGATACTGCTACTCATTAGTCGTTACCCAGCGGGCACCTGTGAACCAAGTCACGGAGGCGAGTAGCGTTACCCGAGCCATACCACCACAAACCCATTTATAGGTTGGGCCACATTCATACAACATCACAGAAGAAAGGACAGAGAAACACAGAGAGAACAGAGAAGGAAAGAAACATCCATGCCCGAACCGAGATTCGAACCTAGGACCCACAGCTCAGGAGTCAGGAACGGTAACCACTCAGCCATCGGTCGGCAATCAACTCATGGTAAAACTCCGTATTTTTTTCGATATAAAGAAATCTATGAGTTCTTGGCATAAGTCTGCTTCATTTGTGAAGGATTTTAAACGAAGATTATCTAGGAAATGGAAAAAGTGGTTATCTGATGGTGCAAGGTCAAGTGAGAATGGAAGATGGCATAAAGTCTCCCAACCAAGAGGCTGTATGCTATTCCCAGCCATTCGCGCGAAATGCGGCCTCGATTTATCGGCCAAGGAAAGTATACTCTTACGATTAACTAGAGAAATACTTGTTGCGCACGTTCCAATTGTTGGGAAAACAGGTCCGCAATGATCATTTGGCGCATTGGTAGCAGCTCATAGTGAACCACTTGAAGGCCTGTGGTCGTCTATTGTGAACTTCATCACAGAGGGACATAGCTGACGACCTGAATTTGTGAAATTAATGCCTTGCCGTACGTTCATTCACAGCACTATTCTTAAATGCTTGACATATTCGGTGATTTGTGGAAGCAGCTGTTAAACCGATTTTGAAGTCGTACATAATAGAGCTCCTTCAACACTTTTATATCTCTTCCCTACAGGCGTGGTGAAGAGATATAAAAGTGCGTGGTAGACTTGCTTTTGTAATGACTGATATTCCCACTCTCGAATAACCTATACCTCAACAACGTCATACACTAATTTGTATATTATTCTCATTTCATTCAATGGCAACGTGAAAACGGTAAGAGCTTTCTAGCTTATCTAATATTAATAATCTTAAATTACAGGTGTGTTAGCTTTGCTCAGAAGTTTAAAAATAGTGATGCAAATTTAATTGTAATACTTACGACAAGATGGTGGTTTAGTATACCATTAGAGAGAGGTTGCCTAAATATAATTATATTTGACGAGGTTGAAATAAAATGTTGTTGTTTACTAATGACACTTGGACAAACCAAGCTCGCTATGCTATGCGAATTAAGTCGATTGGGAGCGTCTTTTGTTTTTAATCAGAGCACCATGAAGGTTAAAGTACGACTTTGCTCTACACACATGCCATAGGGACACGTATATAGGGTATAAGGCAACCATTCACACCTCATTCATACAAGGAAAAGACAAAGACAGGATAGATAGAGAGAGAAAGTACATCCATGCCCGAACCGGGATTCGAACCCAGGACCTCCTTATCCGCAGTCAGGCACGCTGACCACTAGACAAGTTGGTCGGCGAAATAAAATGTTTAAAACTTATCAACAAATATATTCAAACATTAAAATACTGAGAAACAATATTTATAAATCAATATATCAGTTTATTGATTTATAAATATTGTTTTCTTTCTTTTTCTTTCTACTTAAGTAGGGAATTTCAAATAAATAAAAAAAATTAAATTTCACTTTACAGTGGGAGTAAAAATCGGAATCCATCATTAGGCAATTTTGGAAATATATATATATATATATATATATATATATATATATATATATATATATATATATATATATATATATATATATATATATATATATATATATTTAAAGTTTGAGTGCGTCTCAAAGGGAGGAAACCTGGGAACATTTTTAAAGTACTCACATTTACACGAGGCATTGCTTACTATTGGATAGGATTGAACATGAGAACTTTTAATCCAAAAAGTACGTTCACATATGCTTGTTGTTAAATGCTTCTTTTGTTTATATCTTAATAAAAATGTTCGCGTAATATAAAAATAAAATCCTCACACATATCGTTAGGTTCAGTTTAATTTGATTGTTAATCTAAGGCCACATTTTGTTCCTCATTCAACGGTGCCTGCCATTTAAAATGGATTTCAAATCTCTGTTAACAATTACACCGCAGACTGGAATCAAACCCAAGAACTGTTGAAATCCAAATGTCTATTCTTTAGGTCAGCAAAGTGAGGTGTCATTTGGCGAGGGCAGTGATTGCGAGGATGACCACATTCCCCCTAATTAGTTGCTTTATGGGTTAGAGACGTGTCCCTATTAATCTGTGATATCCAAAGTCCTTTTGCTGGTGTGGCGTGGATATGGAGAGGAGGATGCCATCTCAGGTGTGACTTCGTCACTTGACCATGATTCAAAATGAAGAGGCGCTTGGTGATGGGCGAGTATATCCCAAACCCGTTAGCTATCAGGTACAGCCCGGGCTGTATATGTTTAGCGGTGCAGCCCTATTTTATTATTTACTATAGGTTATGTCTATTCTTTCAACTGGTAGCTCAGAAATATGCTAGTGCGAATAATTAATAGTTTATTTTTAACTGAATGAAAGCTCAAACAGATATTTTTTTAATTAGGTAGTGTATACTTTATTGATTAAATGTAACAGAAAAAGTGCCGACACACTTGTCTAGTGGTCAGCGTGCCTGACTGCGGATAAGGAGGTCCTGGGTTCGAATCGCGGTTCGGGCATGGATGTACCTTCTCTCTCTATCTATCCTGTCTTTGTCCTTTCCTTGTATGAAAGAGGTGTGAATGGTTGCATACCTTATAAACGGGTCCCTATGGCATGTGTGTACTGAGGAAGTCGGACTCCACACCTAAATAGGGTTCAGTTGGAAAAGTGGAGCAGCGCACCCCATATTGCCAGCCAAGTTGGCACACGACAATTAAATGAATGAATGAACAGAAAAAGTTTAATTTCGAAAATAAATTAAAGGATAGTAAAACTATTTGTTTAGTTTGTTAATCATCAATCATTTATTGCACTCGAGGGCTAATTTAACCAGAACTTAGTGTTTAACATGGATTCAGAACAACTGCTAACACTCAAGTCCGAAATGTGGGAATTGAATTCTAGTACTATTGAACTGAAGGTTATAGAGTGCTAAATCTACAATTGTTAGTTAGGCATGGGGATTGCATGTTGATTCCAAAAGCATACTTTATTTGTGGTGCTAGTTGGAGTTTTAAAGAAGATAATACAGAAAACAAAAAAAAAATATTAGAAAAACTATATTTTTCAATTAGCATTTTAAATATTTGATGCATTCATTTGCTCACTAAAGAACATATATTTTTTTCAAAAGAGAGAGATAGGCTCTACAGCAATGTAATCCTTGAATGATACCATTTATTTTATTCAACTTTACGAAAAATTGAAAAATATCAAAAAGTTGACTCCACAGCTGAGTGATTTAGATATGACGCAAATACAAACATAAATAATCATCCTCAAATAAATGAAGTTTTGATTTCATAGTTCATAACGAAAATATATGATTTCTAAATAATAAACTGTTGTATTTAATGAGTTTAGTTGATTTATTTGTAATATGAACTTGACAAAATCTTAAGTATAAGCGGAATGTACTAGATTCATTCCATTGCGGGTATAAATATTTATTTATAAGACGAAACACAGGATTTTCCCCTGTGTCTTTTCAAAGAAATCAGAGCACGCATCCAGGGAAAAATGCCGAATCGCACGAAATTTCAATTTTTATTCATCTTTCTGCTAAAACTGGGATTTCGCTTTCATAACAACAGCAACCAAGAAAAGTTGCAAAAGTTTCTGTTGCACCAAGAGGCGTCACGTAAGCACTTTTCTTGGAGAGAGAGAGACCGCGGAAGCTAAAAATAGAATCCATCAATAAATATTTACTCGTGGAAAAGTCCATCGGTGTACACAGATAATACGATGCTTATTTCGGTTGTGAAATCAACTTTGCTCAGCGGGTGAGAAAAAAGGAGAAAAATTGAAAGAATAAAACCACATGTTGTTTTAAGAATTTTTAGAATGAAAATTCTTAAAACAACATGTGGTTTTATTCTTTCAATTATTTTTCAAAAAAGAAAAAAAAAGCTGGAGACTTATACCGAAAATAAACTGCATTTTAGAACGTAATTTATTTAAAAGGTATTTTTCGTTATGGCAACGCTTTCTTTGATAACAACTGTTAAAATCATTAATTGATATTCTATTTAAAGTGGGAAAAGTGTCAATTCTACTATTAAATATGCCTTTTTGATAACGCATTTTCCGAAGTTAGCAAGAGTTACATTATATAAGATAATATGATCTCAAAATATAATTCTACAAAAATAAAATAAACTTTCTTTACTTTAAGCTTTACTTTAGTAGAAAGCCTAATGACCTCTTTGATAATGTACACCTCTTTATTGGCTTTCAGGAAAACTGTCATTGATAGTGAGCCATATTCATTTGTCGTAAGAGTGAAACACCTGGAAAACTCTGAAGCACCTACCAAGATAGAGGTACATGCATGCACAGTTGTGTATATGAGTCTGCATTGTACCTAAGGTTAACAGGTTTGGAATACTTTCACACCATTATGTACCACGTCATTTGAGCCACGATCAGGTTATGCGGACGCATTGACGCCAATCCAGCTGAAGGACATTGGACGTCACAGTTGAACGTGGACATGTCCCCAATCCACGGAGCTCCAGCAACCCAGTGAGGGGGAATGTGGTCACCCTCCCAATCACTGCCCTCAGCAAATGATGCTTCACTTTCCTTATCTTACGAAAGAGGCGTGAAGTTACTGAGCCACTTTAGCTCATAAGAGGGGTTGTTGTTGTTGCTTATGACACTTGGACAAGCCAAGCTCGCTATGCCTTATAGTGCAAATTAAGACAAGAGAGAGCGTCTTTCGTTTGGATCAGAAAGTGACCACGAAAGTGAAAGTACAACTTTGCTCTTTTTAAAGTGCCTCGTAATTTTGAACCACGGTCAGGGAACGAGGCCACACCTGAACTGGCACCCTCCTCTCCACATCCACGCCACACCAGCGGAAGGACTTTGGACGTCACATATTAACGTGGACACGTCTCCAACCCACGTAGCTCCAGCAACCCAGTGAAGCACAGTATACCGTGGTCACCCTCCCAACCACTGCCCGCGGCAAATGATGCTTCCCTTTTCTTATCTTACGAAAGCGGCGTGAAGTTACCGAGCCACTTTTGCTCATAAGAGAGGTACATGCAGAAAGCAAAAGGGCAACATCCATCTTTCATTCAACAATAGTAAGGATTGACCCAGGAATGTTTTGCTCTAAAAAGCATTCTACCACCTAATCATCCATTTTTTCCCCGATCTTTTACTCAAGAGGTTTTTCTTGATGTAAACACGCTATTTAAAATGAACTAATGGAACATCAGTTACCGCTGAATTGGCAATTGAATGATTCATGATCTAGCCTTGATTCAAAATTTCACGACTTTGACTTTCACTTCGATGGTTTGTAATGTTTCGGAGAAATTGTACTACAAATTTTAATTAGCTTGAATGATCAAAAAAATTATTGTAAAGAGAATACATAAATGCTCGAATTGGGGATTGAAACTACATGCTATTCAGTTGAAGACTGGACCAATTGAGCTTTCAGCACACGTACCTCGATTCACATTTAGGATGCAAATTGAATACCTTTTCATATTTAACTACTATTTATCAAAATTTTTCGAACATGAAGTCTAAAGAATTTAGATTTCATATTCGAATTTTCGAAAAATAGTAATTACATATGAAGTCTAAATAATTTAGATTTTATGTAACGAAAATTAAATAATTTTATAGCAATTATGTATTTAATTATTTTGAGAACTTAATGTTAAAGCCTTAAAATGTAAATGTGTATAACCACAACTATATAGATTAAATTTCTTTTTTTCTCTGTATTTAAATATTTTTTTCTGTGCACAATTAGCCGAGTGAAAGCCACATTTTAGTGCTGAAGTCTTCGGTTCAACAGTTTGATTCCCACATAGTGTTTGGGTATTTGATGTGGTCATTCATTTTAAGCTGTGATTCCTTGTATAGTTAGCTTTTATGTTCCAAACATGATTGTTGAGCTCCAAACAAAGAAGCCCGGGTTCAACTATAAAAATTTTCAACGTACTTTTATTAAATTAGATATAGATTTAGAAAAATTACTTAAGTTTCAAACTGAATTTTTGTAAAAGGAAACATGCATTTTTATTTGATATTTTGAACGACGATATGTTTTTAAATAGATATTTTATCATTTTTCTCTATTTATATATATTAATGATTCCTAGTATTGTGTTTCTATGACTATAATTTATTGTTATCTTCATATATCATAATAAAAAAATAATATTAAAGAATATATAAATAAGAAAGGTATATAAATAAAAAATTATAAGCAATAAAAAACACCAAAGACGTTTATGTTTGCAGCTTATAACTTTTATTTCTTGCATATCTCAGACGCTGTTTTATCTGCATTTTTCAAAACTAAAATTGCTTGCTATAAAAAATTAAAAAAGTTTTAAAAGGTTATAAAAGAGACATTTAAAAATATTTTATTTATATAAAATAATTTATTAAAAGTTGTTTTTATAAATATTTTTTGTCTTCCACCAATAAGAAAAATAATTAACTAAATTTAGAATTTTGACTTATATAAATCATCACTTTTTTCTCTACATCTCTATACTATAGTTTGTTTCTTTACTATTGTTATTGTTGTCGTGTGTGCCAGCTAGGACGGCAATATGGGGTGCGCTGCTCCACTTTTTCAACTGAACCATATTTGGTGTGGAGTCCGACTTCCTCAGAACACACATGCCATAGGGACCCGTTTATAGGGTAGGTAACCATTTAGAACACAATCATACACAGAAAGGACAAAGATAGGATAGATATAGTACAACCCCCCATGCCCAAACTGGGATTCGAACCTAGGACCTCCCTATCCGTAGTAAGGCACTCAGACCACTAGACAGGGCGGGTTGCTTCTTTACTATTACCTTTTGCTTATATATGACTAATTTGTGTGTGACTTGGATTTATGATTTAAAATGACTCTCTCTCTCTAAACCACTATACCAGCATCGGTAACTTACGGTAGGGTTTGAACACATGATCTTTTAAACTACATTCCTCTATACTAATACATCGTTCATTGAAATCTCAGCTCAATATAAAAAAGATATTGATTTATCGTTTTAATCGTAATTCTAAACAGCGATATAGCAATCGAATTGTTGAAAACCTTTCGTTGACATTTGAATTAAAACTTATTGAATACAAATCACCAAGAATTTATTATTCATTTGAAAAATAATAATTTATAATGAAATAATGATTAAAATTAGAAAAATTGTATACTTTTTTCTCGTATTTCTTTACGGAACATATTGCTAACTTTTAAAAGTACTTATTGACATATTTATCTACTATAAGCAGCGGTTCAAATAGAAAAAGAACAGATTTAAAAGCTTGATATTAAGTTTTAATTAATTCCTCACAATGCTGGAAAAGCAAGATAAGAATTATTAAATTTTCAGCAATGCTGTTCAACTCTACAAAAGCAATCTTTCGTTTCGCTTGTTTTCTGAGAAGTTCGATCAAAATCTTTTGCACCACAAAATGAAATAACTGAATCATTTTCTCATTGCCAAATGTCGCTTCAATATGTTGCTTCGAACTATTTCTTGAAATCTGCTTTTCTGATAACATTGCGGAAGTTTTAATCCCAAAGATTCTGAGGTTTTCAGATTTTGTGTCCATTATTGTATGAAATGTGTATATTTCAATAAACGTACGCCAAAGACTTAATTCTCTCAAAAATACTTAGAAAACTTGGAAACTCGCTAACATGTGGTAAATAACAATGAATAGAATAGAATAAAAGTAAATATCAGTAAATGTGTATTTTCAAAAGAAAGAGCTTAATTCAGTAAATTGTATAGTGGCAAATTGTTTTTAAATTTCATATTTCATAGCGATTTTTAAAAAATATCTTTTTTGAAAGCCAATATGTATACACATATATATTTTCTCAATAAATTATTAACTTCACAAAAAATTTGGATTTTGTTATAACTTTAGAAATATTCTGCTCATAATAGAATAACGTATAATTTGAAAATAATTTAAACAAGTAATGAAGGCAGCTATCTGCACGCAATTATATTGAAAACAAAGAATAGAATTCAGAATAAATAATATTAAGTCTTTTATTATATTCGTCAGTATTTACAAAAACCTTATAATATTTACTTTTCTCAATTTTACAGAACCAATTCATAAAACTTTATAATATCTATTTATCTATGTTTAATTACTAAGCGTTTTATATATATTTGTAGCGTGTAGCATGTAGCTGGTTTAATAGGAACAAAGAAATAGGTTCCTTAAATAGCTCAAAATATTTTATTACAATTTTAGGTACAATTTGAGCACAACACAGATACACACAGATACTACAAATAATACTAAATAACAACTAAAACATTTAAATTTGAAGAAAATAAAATAAAATATGAGAGTCATATGGACATGTCTCACACCGTCGGTTGTTGGAGAGGGACTGGCTTCTCGTTGACGATGCCATGGGTGGCGCTGCAGATAGAGGGCGCTACATATTTAATTTATGCTGATATAACTTACTATATTAATATTTTATAAAAATATTTTTGCTTTTGAAATTTTATGTTTTTGATTAATTATTTTACTATATATCAACATTTTATACTATTTATTTGAGCATCAATTTAAAATGCTATGAATGTAATAAGGAGTCACTTTATAACTTAGCGAGATATTGTAATAAAAAGTTAAGATTTGAAAAAGAATACACTTTTAATCAATTTATTATTTAATATTACATCTAGTTGTGCAAAAACAGTCTCAGTATTAAAGAATGATTTTCTTTGTTATAAGAATCAAAAAAAATTTTTTCGATAAACCAGTTGGGAAATAGGTTATTCTAATAATAAATGAAATTAATAAATTAAATTAAGCGATTAAAAATAAATTATATTTTGAAAATTATTCTTATTAATTACTAAATTTTATACAGGAAATGTGATAAATGACTTTGGATAGGCAGGCAAAAGTTATATAATTCTCTGATAATCATCCCTATAAAACATCAAGAAACTATTGGATCGTTCGGAAAGTATTTTCGTTTTTCCTTTTAAGAAAATGAAAGTCAATTTTCGTATTAAATTTTATTAAATTATTTATTGGCAATTTATTTCCAATACTTTTTGCCATTTTTTTTGATAGACTCCACGCTTATAGAGCTTTTGTTGGCAAAAAAAAAAAACTGATTTAGGTAATTTCTGACCTTCTCATGTGAATTAAATGCTCTACCGTCGCTTTCCAGTGACCTAAACAAAACGCTCTGATTTTAGCTATCCATATTTTAAAAAGGCATCAATAAAGCTACTGCGTAGAATCAATACTTCACGCACAAGCCTCGCTATATGAATGCTTAAAAAAATTTTAGTTCCAGTTGCTCGGTAGCTTCACGCCGCTTCCCGTAAGCTCAGCAAAGTGAAGCATCATTTGCCGCGGGCAGTGGTTGGGAGGGTGACCACGTTGTACCCTCCTTCACTGGGTTGCTGGAACTCCGTGGGTTGGGGACGTGTCCACGTTAATCTGTGACGTCCAAAGTCCTTCCGTTGGTGTGGCGTGGATGTGGAGAGGAGGGTGCTAGCTCAGGTGTGGCCTCGTCACCTGACCGTGGTTCATAATTACGAAGCACCTTAAATAGAGCAAAGTCGTACTTTCACTTTCGTGGTGCTCTGATCCAAACGAAAGACGCTCCATATTGACTTAATTCGCACTGCCAAAGACAAAAGCGAGCTTGGCTTGTCCAAGTGTCAAAGGAAAACCACAACAACAATGCTTAAAATTTATAAATTATGCGGCTTAGGTGTAAAGTTAAGTGTTGGGTGAGAAAAAATATTATTAAATCGTAAAAAACGAAATCTCTTTCCGAATAACCCATGCAATCTGATAGCAGTCGTTTTCTGCATCGAAGGCTAAAAGTAATAACAGTTATACAGTTCTGTCATTTACCATGAATGGAATTACTACTCCTTTCCGTATATAGTATACCAAGACTGTCATTTGAAAAAATGTTTTATTCTGTGAAATTTGATGTTTGATGTGCTTGTCTGTCACAACAGTCCATTCTTAACAGCTCGAAACCTACATCAAATTTTAAGCCTTTTTCACATTAGCACTCGTCTCTTAAAAGTGACCATATAGTGTGGCATATCAACCAAACCAGCGGTCAAGATGGCTTAGTTGATCATGAAACACTTCAATCGTTGTACAAATTGGTCAGAATCAAGCTAAGGAGCTTTATCTTTGAAGAGAGCGCTGCCCTGATACTAGCCCATGGTGAGTTTCTCACACCTACGCCATACAAGCAAAGGTACACTCAATAACTCAACTTCATATTCTTAAAATTTCTTAGAATATCCCCCTTTTCCAGAAATCTTGGCAGAGTCTTGTTTAACAGAGAAATTTGCGCCTGAGCATAAGACGTCACTCACTGCAGTATTTAAAAAAATTCCTCTTTCTTTATCAAACCACATTGCTTTCTTGGCCTGCATGTTCTCCAGACCCACTGCAAGTCGTACACGTATGATGATTGGAGAACAAAGCTATTTTTTTTAACAAAACATTTCATACAATGCTTGGCATATTGCAGCGATTATAGTCTAGTGTTCAAATTAACCTCTTCATGTCCATACACAATGTAGTGTGCCATTTTTCATTTTATTTCATTTATTTCATTTTATTTCACTAATTTCATTTAAATATATGTCCTGACAATATATTTAAATGAAATTAGGACAATATATTTAAAAATCTTGATAAAATTATCACAAGCGAAGAGTTATTGTGTTTCGAAATTTGAAAATTAAAAAAAATATAAGTCCTATATTACAAAATTCGCCCGGCTTAAAAAAAAACAAAAAAACGAAGGCAAAATCATACATTATTTAAAACTGTGAAAAGCTTATGAAAAATAAGAAAGATAAATTCATTTAAATATAAAACTTGGCCAACTCGAAAAAACCAGTTGTTATACATATATATATATATATATATATATACAGGGTGATTATAAAAAAACTTTGCCAACATCTGCACTTCTAGCGTCCATTCTATTTAACCGATCAAGATAATATTTCAAATATAGTTCTTTTGAGATATGCGCTCGAGATTCTGTGAATGGCAACACAGTGGCCCTCGCGGTTACAGTTATAGTGACAGAAACTCGAAATTTTCGAATGGCAACGTCTACTTTTTACCATCACAAAATGTTCAGCACATGCGAAAACCCTAAATAGCGTTGAAACGGTACCGATATGTCTAAAAACGGACGTGTTCTGCAAACACAAAAAAGAGTTCTGAAAACCGGCCAATAAAACACGATCTGGGCGCACGCAATAAATTTGCATGTGACAGAGTCAAGAAACCAATCACAGAACGCCGGCCGCCAGATATTTAGCGTAGGAAACCTATAAAATACCAAGCGGGTATGCGAAGACGTCATTCGGGAACTCGCACATGCCGACGATATGAGTCTTCCTAGGAAAGTTCGCGGTGAATTGATCAAACTCTATTACCAAAATGGGATGAACGCTGCGGAAGCCTTGCGTGTGTATCGCCGCAATCATCGACAACGACGCGGCCCATGTACTCTGCAAGCTCTGCGTGATTTATAGCGGAAATTCGAAGATACAGGCTGCACCTGTGACAAACAGCGCTCCGGACGGCCAACTGTTTCTGAGGACGTTCTCATGGAAGTGCACCATACAGTGACTGCAGGACACACAGAAACCGCAAGAGGCATAGCGCGCGTGTTGGATATTCCGAACTCAACGGTCCGCAAGCTCTTGCGCTCGGTACTTCACATGTTTCCCTATCGGTTCCAGCGCGTCCAGATGTTGGAGCCGGGTGACCCACAACAACGTCTGGACTTCGCAAATGCATTTTTGTTACGATATGATGCGGATAACGACTGGCCACTTCGCATACTATGGACGGACGAGGCGCATTTCACCTTAAATGGCAGCATTAACACAAAGAATTGTGTGCACTGGGGAGAGACGAATCCTCATGCTGTGGCGCCAGTACCATTATTTGACGCCAAAGTGACTTCGTGGTGCGGCATTACAGCTACATTTGTTCTGGGCCCGTTTTTCTTTGAGGAAACGACCCCGACTGGCCCTGCAACATGTTCTGTAACGGGCCCTCGGTATGCAGCCATGCTGAAAAATTATGTCTTACCGGAGTTGCGTCGGCTGAATGCACTCAATGACATTGTTTGGATGCAAGATGGCGCACCTCCACATATAGCGAGGTCAGTTAAAAGGCTCCTGGATCAGCATTTTGGTGATCGCATCATCTCACGCTATTATCCTTTTCCGTGGCCTGCGCGATCCCCAGATCTGACGCCTATGGATTTCTGGTTTTGGGGCTATCTCAAATCCAGAGTTTATCTGTGCAATCCTCAAACATTGTCGGACTTAAAGGATTCTATACGGCGTGAGATTGGAAACATCCCTCGTGCCATGTTGCGTGCAGCGACATTGTCCACCGTCTCCCGCATGCAATGCGTAATTGCCTGTGATGACACTCATGTGGAAAATGTTTGAAATTAATGAAGATTTTTTTTTCTCTATGTGTTCTCATCATTGAGCAGTGTCTTGTCTCTGTCGTATGCATTATTCCTCCGTGCGCCTTCAAGAACTGTTTGTATGTGTATAACACGTCGGTTTTCGGACATATCGGTACCGTTTCAACGCTATTTAGGGTTTTCGCATGTGCTGAACATTTTGCGATGGTAAAAAGTAGACGTTGCCATTCGAAAATTTCGAGTTTCTGTCACTATAACTGTAACCGCGAGGGCCACTGTGTTGCCATTCACAGAATCTCGAGCGCATATCTCAAAAGAACTATATTTGAAATATCATCTTGATCGGTTAAATATAATGGACGCTAGAAGTGCAGATGTTGGCAAAGTTTTTTTATAATCACCCTGTATATATATATATATGTATATATATATATATATATATATATATATATATATATATATATATATATATATATATATATATATATATATTCACAGCTTTCAAGTGGAAAACCAATGAACGTTCAGGAAAACTAATATTTTTGATAGAAAACGATCTTTTCCGATTATTTAGTTTTTTTTTTTCAAAAGTCTGTTCCGTTCCAGGAAACGGGATCTCACGTACAGGTAATCTGGAAACAAATTGAATAAGTTCTCAAACACTTTACAATTTCTTTAGGTACGAAACTATCAAAAGTTGAAATCAGGATTCCTTTTATTCGGTTCCTATTCATTTCCTATCGGCTTTGTATTGGGAAAAGCATAAACATGTACGCTGCAATAGGAAAAATGAAACTTTTCTAAAAAAAAATAGATAATATCATTTTTAAATGCAGTAAACTGTAGGAATATTGAAACAGAGGAGGTTTCTTTCTTAAGTTATGAAGTTATCAAAATTTGAAATTCTGAGCCAAAAATATTTTTTATACTCCAAGCATTTGTGCATAGATGACCATTTTAAGAGAGAAAAGAAATGCAAAAATCTTGAAGCGGGAAGAGTTCCTGAACGGAATATTCAATCTCTTAAGTGAATGACATCATAGTACAAAAAAACTTTATAGAGGGCGAGCAAATCATCGTTCATTGCGGTTTTTATCAATTAACAAAAACTGCATTCCAAATTTCGAAATGAAACACCAATTTTGTTTTAAATTAACCAAATTCCAACATGCTTAATATGAGATTCATTCCATTCCTTTTGCAACCATTCTCCCTTCAATCACGACGAAATACTTAACGCACAGAGAGAACATAAAGATTTTATTCAAGGAAATTTAATAGTTTAAAGAATTCAGTATAATATATAAATTTTACTTAATCAGTTTTTGTATAAAATTTCCAGATATATTACCATGAAAAATTATTATTTCTTTAAAATTATTAAGATGGGTAGTTTCAAAGAAACAGATTTATGTCCAGCAATTTTCTCATCTCATCTAAGATAACTACCAAGGACATTATTTTGCTTTTCTTCTTCAGATTCCTTTAACGAGCAAAAAGGAGCACCAGTACTTTAAATTTTGGCTCAAGATATCATGTCATCCACTGGAAATCAAGTTATTTTTCTGGTCTAATGAAACATTCTTTCATGAATATTATTTTCATATACAAATGAATAGGTTTTTGTGCTACATTTTATAGCCACTCTATGCAAATTTCATTTTTCCATTGAAAAAGTCTAAGTGAATCTCTTAATATGCAATGTTTTGAATAAAAAATAAATGATAAAAACATTAAATTAACAAAAAATATATATATTTGGATTACCATAAAGAGCGCTTTTTATGACCGACTGTTTTTATTCAATACCACACATGTCTTCGATTGAATAGAAACCCCAAAAGAAGCGAAACATAAATAATATATGTTTGTCTTCGCGTTTCCTTACTTCAACAAAAACAATTTTTTAATTTTATTTAAGTAGCTTCATTAGAAATTAAAAATAAATATTGTATAGTACCTTTTTGATTGTAAACAAGGTAACTGCCGCCCAACTTGTCTTGTGGTAAGCATGCCTGACTGCGGA
The DNA here is from genome assembly GCA_037975125.1 of Latrodectus hesperus. NCBI lineage: Eukaryota > Metazoa > Arthropoda > Arachnida > Araneae > Theridiidae > Latrodectus > Latrodectus hesperus. The sequence continues at coordinate 6,983,952 of CM075857.1, read as the reverse complement.
TAAGTAGGTCCTGGGTTCGAATCTCGGTTCGGGCATAGATGTACTTTCTCTCTCTATCTATCCTGTCTTTGTCCTTTCCTTGTATGAAGAAGGTGTGAATGGTTATAAAACTTATGAATGGGTACCTATGGCATGTGTGTAGAGCAAAGTCGTACTTTCACCTTCATGGTGCTCTGATTAAAACGAAAGACGCTCCCAATTGACTTAAATTCGCATAGCTAAGGCATAGCGAGCTTGGCGTGTCCAAGTGTCATTAGTAACAACAACAAGGTGACTGGTATTTGAATTTCAGAAGGTAAATTAATTACATTACTTTTAATGTACTATCATTCTTAAGTAGGAGATAGTAAGAATGATGATATTATCTATGATGAGAAGAGCCAATTGATGATCATATTGAGAGGGTTTATCGCCATTGAAAGTTTACTGAATTGCACAAACAGCTGTTGAGCAAAGGGTGCCAGCTTAGGTATCAACTTTGTCACATGATCATGGTTCAAAATGACGAGGTGGTTGTTTGGGGAAAGCGAGAAAAACAGAAAACCACAAAAATGTATCATGACAATCAGAAACCAATAACTCTGAAAAAAATAAATTGCAGGTTTACAATTTAGTTAAGAATATAAACTTTACAGTATATATATATATATATATATATATATATATATATATATATATATATATATATATATATATATATATATATATATATAAAATATGAAAAAATTGAAACCAGAAATATAAAATTGGAAATACTAAAATATATGATGCAAATGACCACGTCTTCATCAGGAGGAGATGGCCAGCTATGCAAAATGAACACTCTTTTCTGACATGCTCAAAGCGACAAATGTCTAAATATCTTCGAGCAATTCCTCATAAAGATAGTATTTTAGTATTTATTACTTTATATATATATATATATATATATATATATATATATATATATATATATACATACATATATATATATATATTATAAATTTAAAAATACATAAATTTGGCTTCTTTAAGACTTCAGTTTGGAGTCAGTGCAGAAAAGCCACATATTTTGTGCGAATGTGGTTAACACCCTATGAAGAAGCTGGCCATGTTGGTGCTTTGTTCCACTTTAATTTTACTACTGTTTCTTTGAAAATTTTTAAACTATCTATTGAACACGTTTTCCATACGTTTTTTATATTTCATATATTTAAATTTATTATTCTCCATTTAGTATTTGATTATTTATTTTACATTTGGTATTTGATTAATTTTATAAAAATTTACAATTAATTATATTTTAGTAATTCTATTTAAGCGGCTTTTGCGCTGAATGTATAGATAAGCATACGATTTTTATATTTATTCTTGTATTATTTAATTTTTGCCTGTGACACTGATAATCATGCATATATATATATATATATATATATATATATATATATTTCCCCAACGGCGGGCACTTGGGTGACGAACCCTATGCCACAACAAGGCCAGAAACAGCTACTCATTTCTCGTTAACCAGCGGGCACCTATGAACCAAGTCACGGAGGCGAGTAGCGTTACCCGCGCCATACCACCACAAACCCGTTTATAGGGGGGCACATTCATACTTCATCACAGAAGAAAGGACAGAGAAACATAGAGAGAACAGAGAAAGAAGGTAACATCCATGCCCGAAACGGGATTCGAACCCAGGACCCATAGCTCAGGATTCAGGAACGCTAACCACTCAGCCATCGGTCGGCACCTGCATATATATATATATATATATATATACATATATATATATATATATTGCACAGGTTCAGTATAATCCATGAAGTCAAATTCTGGGATTGTCGATTTTTTGGCGGATTTTCTGGCAACCTCGTTTTTATTACGTCTTACATGTGGAGACCTATAAGAATTAGTATAGGAAATTTTATTTTGGTAACCCTAGTATTTACGTCATCGCGCACGTCCCAATGCGTCATCCTGGCAACATTTCTTCATCTCCAAAAAAATTCAAAATTTGGAACAATGGATTATACGGCACCTGTGCCATATATATATATATTGTGACATCGAGTTATGTTATTTTTTGTGTGTATATCTATGCATGCACACACCGACAAATAACACATCTCAGTGTCACGCATTAATATAATACATAATTCACATATATGGTTACATATGAATAACATCTTGACTCAGACGTTAAGATTACACATAACAAAAATAATTTTTATTTTAGAAAACAAGCATAAACTTTAAGGTTTTTCTTGGAAAAACGGAAGCACAACAAAAAACTGCATTTTGAAACTGCGTAGAAGGAAGAAGAGATTTTTTGTCTCTTCTAATTCAATCTTCATGATGCATGGGACAATTTTAAATTCAGTAGAGATAAAGTTTATAAGTTTTTCTCTTGTTAAACATTGATGGATGCCTGGTTTTAGAATTGAATAGATTTTCACGAAAATCCCTGTAAAAGAATTTAATTCTGCTTCGATTTCAAGCAGCTTCTCAAATATTCACAATATTTTTTTGATATTTTAATCCACTATTAAAATAGTATTTTAATATTTATACCGGGGGGGTATTGAACATTATTTTAATAGTGTACATTAGAAAGCGTATTTCAATTAAAATTTATTAATAAAGTAATATTTTGAAATTATAATTCAAAAATGACATTTTTAAATATTTTTATTAGTGCGCACTTGATTCATGTTTGTTTAAACTGTTCTGCATTTCTTAATTTTTTTGTAAATAAAGTTTTTAAAAAAGAAAAATTAATGAATAGTCGATATTTAATTCTAAAGAAAATATAAATTTTATGTACTAATATGTTCGTGTGTTTTGGTTGTTTTTTTATTTGTTATTATACATTTATTTTTTGTTTAACTGAATAAATTTGATCAAGACTATGATAAAATAAAGTTCAATCTGAACCACTGCAAGATTCTATGGAGGAACTAGTAATACAACCTAACTATTTCTAAAGACCAGTTCACTATTTTGCTTAGCTCCCAACTCAACAAAGAGAAAAAGTGAGAAGGATGTATTTTCACTACTTAATTTACATGCAGAAACATATTATGTGAGCTTTTATAGCAGTTTAAAAATGTATGTATTTAGGCACGTTATGTTGTGGTTATGTATTAGGTTTATAACACTTGGATGAGCCAAGCTCGGTTACCGTTAGCTATGCGAATTTAAGTTAATAGGGTGAGTCTTTTGTTTGACAAGAGCATCACGAAGGTGAAAGTACGACTTTGTCTAAACTCCTCCGATAGATGGCTCCACGAGAGGATCCACTCTCTCAATTTAGTTACTTTATAAACATTTTGAATCACCTAATTTAAATCGTCTTCCTAGAATACCGATATATTTATTATTATAAGTGTTTTTTAATAGATATTTTATGTTATGATTCCTTGTATATAACTAAAAGCATTTTCGAAATTATAAATAAACTCATTATTTTCTTAATATATATTTATATTTACTGATAAAGTTGATAAAGTCAACATGTTATTTGAACTTAGATTATAGCTGCGGTTAGTATGAAACAAATATTATTAAATATTTAATAGATTCTATTTATGTGAGGCCCGGTGGCGTAGTGGTGGCGCTTCGGTCTTCCGAAATAGAAGCCCGCGATGCGGGTTTTGCGAGGTCGGCTCTGTCTTTCATCTTTTGTGTTTAGTCGATAAACTGAGTACCAAGTATTATTGGGAAATAAACACTGGGGGTATCGTGTTAAACTGACCACCTAATCAAGACACAACCCATGTCTTTTAGTCAAGAAAATAGACATGGGCACTGTAGGCCTTGGCTATGGCAACTTAGTTTAGTTTAGTTTATTATTTAGGTAAATAGAGAAAATTCAAATAATATGAAATAAAGTCGAATACAAAATGTATACATTTTTTATTTAGATTTCTTTTTATCAATATTGATATTTTTGTACAGAAAAAAGTTTAAATATTTTTTCTCTTCATCGAATCAAGAATTTTATTTTCGTAATCAATATTTAAAACTGTACTGGCTACACATGGAAATATATATATACATACATACATACATATATATACATACATACATAAATATATATACATACATACATATATACATATATATATACGTACATACATACATATACATATATACATATATATACATGCATACATATACATACATATATATACATGCATACATATACATACATACACATACATACATACATACACACACATACATGCATACATATACATACATATACATACTTATACATACACACATACATACATGCATACATACATAAGTTTTTGTATTTCTGTTAGTAATATCAAGATATTTCTGCCTTTCACATAAATTTAAAAATAGATTTTTACTGACAAAAGCCAGAAATATTTGATCATCACAGCAGTTTAAAAATACATTTTTGTTGAAAAAAATCCAGAAATTGAATTTCAAGCTGTTGCATTCGACAGTTTTATTTTGGCAAATAAAACCCACAAGAACCTATTCTTATCGGTATTTTAGCAATATTTTCGAGAATTCGCGAGGTGAAATTTCATAACTTAAAAGCGCAAGAAAACAAATGATTACAGATAAAATAAAAATGTTTCCTTTCTTATAAATTTACATTTTAAGTAACCATTTCAGTAAAACCTCACTTATATTCTAAATGCATAAATAAATATTAAAAAAAAAATTCTGTTTCGAATCTTTTTTCCGAGGCATTCTGTTTCAGCTCCCCATCACAAGAGAATTTGGGATCTATTGATTTTGCAAGTGCACAAAAGCTTCAGGTTCTCAGCATCTATATCTTTCATTACGTTGATATTCTGTTTAAATTTTTATAGAAGAAAGGGTAAGTGAAATGTGTTTCGTGTTGGAAAAGATGGTGGATTCCGAAATTTGCAATTGGTCTTCTCCCCAGGAAGAGGAAATGAAGTGATTCTGATTTGCTGAGAATTGTGGGAAGACCATTCTGCGAACATGAACGAAACTCATCCTCCAGGCGTCTCAATGAAATTTACTTTTCATTGTCACCAGATTTCAAATTGCGAATTCGCCTTTTGAATTTTCGAGGGTTGAAAATGAGATTCGAAACGTTAGAAATGAAATTCCTTTCACTCTTGTTGTGAAACAGGAAATGTAAGTATGCCTATCGAAATATTTTTTATTTATTGAAGCGAAAAAGCTTGTAAATTCATTGTTTGATTTTGACAGGAGTTTCTCTTTCATAAATAGCATTGCCATTTTACAAAGAAATTAAATTTATTGTAAAAATTAAAACCTCTTGCACGTTTTTTGATGGATTACATCATATATTTTGATACATTTATTTTAATTGTAGAATACGAAAAAAAAAATATTTTTTGCTAAGTGCAAAATGTAGTTTAAATTATGTGGAAAAATTAAAGCATAAACCTACTTTCAAGCCAACTTAAAGTTAATTTTAATTTTCATTCATTTTTTTAAGGTAAATTATACTGTAAAATTTTAAAATTAATTAAAATTTTATTTACATAGAGCATATTTTTTGTGAAATCGGTTATTTTTGTATCAAATTTTAGTGGAAGTTTAAGAAAACGGCTAACAATCTGCAAAAAAATTTTAATTTATAAATCTTAACTTAATTTGAGCATAAGGTTTACGGGACATTGTTCCTTCAAATTAAGAAAAATCCATGAAAAATATTCTCCGATAAAGAATATATGGTTAAAAATGTACAGAAATATAGATTAATTTGTGAAATTTTACTGAACATTTCTTTTAAAAATAGCTGTAAATCAAAAAGATCTTTATGTATATTCAAAATACTGCTTTATTTCATGGATAATAGCAATCAAGACATGCAGGCCAAGTTCTTCATTATTGCATTATTGACGGAGATATTGTTTTAACGGAGAGAGAGATTGGAAATTTTAAGTAAAACAAAAGTTTTGAGAAAATCACCTTTAAGGAAGTGATAATAACGATTTTGCTAATTCTTTCCGAACGTATAAGCCAAATAACGGACTCATACTAATGACTATTAATCAGCACATCATAGAAAAATACGTAAATAAAAAAAATTTGCAAAAAAATACCACTTCTTTTTACCATTTTCGATTTGGAATGGAAAGATCCTGTTCCGTTTTTCAAAAGACTCGACGTATTTTAAAATTCCTGTTACTTGATTTTTATTATACACACAACAAAATAAACAATTATATTGGAAACTGGAAAGTTCTGAATACCAGATTCACAAATAAAAAAAGTGACGCCTGTAGTCAAAATTCAACTTTTTTTTAGATAGGCAGATACCTTAAATTATGATATATATAATGAAAAAATCAGATACATTAAAATACAAACAATAAAAAATTGAGTAATTCTGCTAGTAATCTGTAAACAACAAATAAACCCTGTTATCTAATACTCAGTTAATGTTAAATCTGTAGCGTTTCCAGATAAACTGCAGGGGTTAAAATACTGATTTGTTTATTTTCTCTCTTTTTGATCCTATATTTTAAACTTTTAAAAAATGAAGAAAAATAATGAAAAAGACTATAATATCTCCTATTATGTGTTTATCACAAAATTACATTTTATACTATCATATATTTTAGGAAAATGGAAATGAATTTTCTTTTGATATCAAAATTTTTGAGAAAAAAGAGGAAAATGCCTCACAAAAATGTTAAAACTATGAATTACATAAAAAAATTATTTTAGAGGGTTTATTTGTTTTCAGGAATCTCTTGTTTGGAATATAGATGAAATATTATATATTAGGTTAAAACATTGTGAGAATCTGTTTCGATATTGCCTATTGCCTACTAAATTTTTTTTATTACCTATTACTGTGAAAATCGTTCTTCTTCTTCTTAGAGTTGGGTTTGTATGTCATGGGGCACCTCTGCTTTTATCAGCATTTTGTATTATTAACTCCAAACCCAATGTTTCCTAGTTCCAGTTGCTCGGGTCACCCACTTTATTAATAAAGTCCGATAACCCTTTAATGGAGTCTAGGTGTAACTCTCTAGTATGGATGATGCCTAAAGAAGTTAATCTAGGAGAAGGCAAGGGCCTCGCATTCGTAAATGATATGCTTGGCCGTTTCCTCTTGCATATGACATTTCCTGCAGATAGGGTCTTGTTGAAACAGGCCCATTTCATGGAGGTGTTTTCTGAAATAGTAGTGCTCAGTTATGAAGCCTACGATTAAACGTATCTTCTGCCTAGAGCATCTTAGAATTTCAGAGGCAATCCTCGCTGATGATCCACAGATCATACTGTTAGCGTGGGTTTGACCAGGAGTGTTGAGCCAAGCTTCATACATCTTCTGCTTTTCCCATCTAAGAACATTGGTTTTCGCGGTCTTCAAATTGATCCCACAAAAAGGTGAAAATCATCAAACAGGGCCCCAATTGTCATACAATTTTGATCCGCGACCAGATGAAGATACCAGTATTTGAGCTGAGCTTGTATCGGTGTTTGTAAACATCTCCATTATCCTAACAGGTGGATATCGGCAATACGATAAATTAGCATACACAAGAGTCTTCCCCAGTTTGATGACATTTCGATAAAACAGGTTACGAACTTTCTGCACATAAGAATATTATTTTCCCCATCAGAACTCTTTAATAAATTTAAACAAATCGTCTTGACTCATATTAATTCAATTTTCCTATTTTACTTACGTTATATTATTAAATTAACTTTTTAAATACAAATAAGTATCCATGAGTATATGGTAATGGTTGGGAATTGATTTTCAAAATATTTACAGTCACCATATGGCTTCTTTTCTTTCAGTGGATTCCCAGCCATTGTAATATACCCAGTAATGAGAGAGTGGATCGACTGGCAAAACAGGGGTGCTTGCTCCCACAGCCCTCTTTGTCTCTCTCATACAACCGAATTTCATCCGAAATTACCAAAACAACAAATGCCTTTGTAAAAAAATACCAGAAAACAGAGGCTACAGAAAAAGTGTGGTCTAAACTGATACACACTCCTATTCCTATGGACCTCCCACGACAAATTTTTATTGCAAATTTTAGAATTCAGAGTGGACATGACTACCTTCGAGATCATCTTTGTCGTATTTTAACTCCCCTGACTGCCCCCTGTGTTTCACAGAAGAGGCAATGAATTTTAGTCACTTGACCGTTTGCCCATCTCTGGACAACGTTAATTCTTTTATGCTTGACAACTATCATATGAAGGCTACTTTGTATTGGGCTGCTAGAAGGAAAATGGACGATGTGGCCAATTCCTGAAGTAGGAAAAAAATATTGCTTAAAATCTAGAACATTCTACCGTCTTGCTTAAGAATCAAGAATCATTTGAAATGGACATCACATACGCTTCAGTAAAACTCTTTTATGACAGATCATTGAAGATATTACTATCTAATCATCTAACGTATCATGGATTGTAATGAATGGTTCTTCATCTGCTGTGCAAATGTTTGCGTTAACATCTCACTGGTGTCCGTGGGTTCCTTCCCGTCCGATTAAGCCTCATCAAATTGGAGGATAACCAATAGGATTGTGGTATAAACTGACTATAAACTAAAATTGCAAAGGCATACACTGGTATAAACTGAAGTTGCAAAGGTTTGATGCAGTGCTGAATGCAGCTAAATGAAAATCAGCTTAAGACGAAAAATATGTTAACATCGTTACATTACATCAAATACGTGTGATTTGTATTCACTAAGAACTATAAAATTAGTCATACTCTTAATGACTGTCTCTTAGTCATGGTGACTCAACATGCAATTTTTCAGCTTTCTTTCACGTTAAGTGATAACAACTCCATTCATTCCTCAAGTTGAGGAATATACCAATTTATTAATTAATTAAAATATACACATATTTCGTTTAATTATATAAAAAGATTATTTTTTGTTTAATTACTTCAATCTTTTTGCCATTATTCACTATTCGCATTGCCAACTGCATAGTTAATATAATCATCGATATGAATAAAATCCGTATTCTTTTTTATCCAAAGGAATTTTGTATGACGTTGAATAGAAAAAGGCTGATCAGAATAAACTTATATCAGAAATGTGAACTACTGGTTCACTTAAAATAAAATCTGTTTCACTTCATAACAGTGATTGCAATTGATTGAAACCGTATATAATTCTGTGATTTGAGCAAATACTCAATAAGTATTTCAACAACTGAATTCGAAACGGTGTTTTTGATCTCTTCATAAAACAACAGGTTTTGAGCTGGTATAATGCCGAGTGATCAAAGACAGAAAAGGCTAAATTAAATGTCCTAATAAAAGGCAAAAAGATTTATTAAAGCTCAGTAAAAGCTGTTTAAAAAAAGCGGTGGTGGTGAGACTAATCTCCCATCTAATCTAGTGGAACTAGACCAGATCCGTGATATCATAGATAGCCAAAAAGTCCAAAAGCAGATGTGGACTTTTCACAGCCTCCTCACGAGAAAACCCCAAGCACTTCAAGATGTGTTGCGGGCAAAACGGAGCATTGTCGCACTTGGGACATGTTGGGTATTTTCTTTCACCGTCCTCAAAGATCATACACTTCAAGTGGCCAGTAGAAAGTCGAGACAGTGTCGTCTGATGTACTCTGGAGCCCTTAAATGATGTGGCGGCTCCAGGATGTCTTTGGAAGTACCAAGGGTGAGCCGTAGGGTCAGCCCACGTTTTAGAAGTAAGTTGCTTAGTAATGTAAGAGATCTCTGATGGTGTTAGTGCCATGAGATCTTCCGGGTTCAAAGGATTACCAGCGGCAGAAAAGCAATGGGACTTACAGGAGACTGCTACCTTAAAAGTCATCTCACCTTAGTGGGAGTATTAAATGATGCTACTTTCAGGGGCGTTTAATATATGGAGGAGACTTCATTACATATTCTATGTAAATGTGAAATTTTTTCTGCACATAGATTTGAACACATGGGTCAGCATTTAACTGAACTTTAATTACTGCAAGATATCCATGTTTGCTGAATTTTGTTTCAGCCACTGATCTCTTCAAATAAGGGCTTCCTTTTTAGGGTATAGTACAATAGGCCTATGATAGCAGTGCTGGGTTCTTTTGGAACCACCCTACCCTAAATCTAAATATAAATTTAATACTTTTGCCACAATATAATTAATTTAAGCAATGCAATATTTCCTTCCTGAAAGTTTTTCACTTCAAAAACGAAGGCAGTTTTATTCTTTCTAAAACTATTTCCATCTATTTATGGAAAAATACTTACACCATCATATCTCCCCTTTCTATTCCACTCCCACAGTGTAAATCATTTGAATTTCGACTTTTAAAAAGTATTGTTTATTTTATCCATTGCAACGTAACTGCTTGAAAATTTTCCCAATACATTCTATGCTATAAACAATACCAAATGCTTTGGAGCTTGAATTCAACATTTAATAAATTCGTAATAAATAAAACTTTTAAGAGTTCAAAACATTTTATTTTTCTTTTAGTCAAAATGAGAAATTTTATTTCGTATTACAAACGATGTTTTGAACAGAGGTAAGTAAATAATAAATATCGGTAAGAATTAATTTATACGTATTGTGTAATTCCTTGAATTGCAAATTTCTTCTCAAAATTAAGTATACCTTTCTTAATGTGTTAGTTGTGACTCATGGAAAAACCAAGATCTCTAGCCGAAGGCTATGCAAAATTAAATCAGAATGATGCTTTCTTTCGTTTAATCAGAGCACCATGAAGGTGAAAGTACGACTTTGTTCAAAGATTCCTCCGATAGATGGCACCCTCAGAGGATTCACTCCCCTAATTTTGACTTACGTTTTCAAATGTAAGCCGACAAAGCTTGTGTTCTTGGCTTGCAATCGGAGGATATAAAATCAGGAAATATAACAAAGTACACTATTTTCTAATTTTTATATTTATATTAAATATACAAAGCTCTTTTATTCTACGCATATGTCTAGACAGCAATTAAAATAACAATAAAATAAATATATATTCAAATATTCAGGTTATTAACTAGAGAAAAGCCTGTTTGGGGTAATATTTCGTTTTTCTTGTTTGTTACTCAACCATCAATTTTTCATTTGGTCGGAATCTACATTTTAAAGGGTTTTTAAAAATACTATCATGTGATGACCAAAAATTGGCTCACCACATCTTAATCAAATAAATAACATATAATGAATATTTTTACTTGATATGTCAATAACTTACAGATTTATGATCACAAGCTTTTGTTTGCGATCACACAGTCCTTATTTTTAATACAGAAATCATTATTTTTAGAAACTTTTAACTCTTGAATATTACAAGTAAACAATATTATGCAAAACTTCTTACAGCAAATTATGTCTACTTGTAATTTTTAAGATGATTAATAATAACCTTGTAATTTTTTATTGACTAATTTCATTATATTTTTGTAGTTGTATTAAGAAACGTTATATAAAAACGTATGAAATTACTACAGATGTTGTCAAAGCTTTCAAATTTATGACTTTCTTGTCGATTTTTCAAATAGGAGGTTGAACTTAGATAAATAATTAAAAAAAAGTTAAATCTTGTTTGCTAGTTTAAACTAACCATATAAAGTGGATGTTTTTCATTTTGTTTTTCTTCTTCTCTGTTCTATTTTTAACGTGTTCAATTTTGGAAGCAATATCGCAAAATATTTGAAAATATGAAAACTAATTATTTAGAACAACAGGTAATTTTCATGATTTTGAAAATTTTTACAATGGAAAAAATTATGATTAAAAAATTCTTATTCCTGGTAAAAATCATGAATGGATTTTTTCTCATCGCCTGCGACTCTCAGGTATTCGATGGTGAACTTCGCCTTGTTTGCTGCTGCTCGAATAATGCGATTGAAAAAGGCAGGCAACAAACTTGTCGATAAGCGGCATTTACGATGCCGCCTCAATAAGATGTGACGTAGGTGTAACGTCATCTGACGTCATGAATATTTTAAACCAATGAGAATTGTTATAAAATGGCGTAATCATGATTCAACTGGAACAAATGAAACAACCACTTAAATATAATATTAACTTAATACTATAGACACGTACTTATTTTTCCATAATAATATAAAATAACTAACAGTCGTTCCTTAAATAAATTTTAAAGTTAGCTTCACATTGAATACAATTTTGGTTTCTTTGATTGATTTCGCTTATAACCGGATAGTTTTAAGCTTTAAAATAGTATAAATATGCGGACAATCTACATAGTGATATTTTTAATATCGAATATTTAGAATTAAATACAAAATTTATTACAAAAAAGAAAAGAATTTCTAATATAAATATATACATCTAATATTCGTTTAAACTTTCAGATCAAATGTAATGGTAATGCTAACAAAGGCAATTTTTACTGAAGTTAAAGAAATCAAAATTTAAAAAAATTAATTAAAATGATTAAAATCAAATATTTAAGATGTATTCTTTTTGTTATTTCATGATATTCATAAAAAGTTTGCGTTACATTTTGAAATTCTTTGAGCCCAAATATTTGAAAATTGTTTTGAATAAAATATTAATTTATAGATTGAAATTATCCAAACTAGTTTTAATATTTTATATAACAGCTTAAAAGTGTCTTACTATTTATTATTTAAATTGACGGCTTTTAATTCAGTCCTCAGTTTTAATCAAGACTTAAGAAATATTTATTTAAATATGTATTTTTTCAGATTCAAACAAAATATTATAGAAATAAAAAGCTTCTGGTTGTTTATTGAAAAAATGCTTTTCATGTCAATTAAAATTAAAAAAATTGTTTCCAAATGTATTATGATGGTGTTATGAGGTTAATTTTTTTCTCATATATTTATACAATGAATTTATTTCGTTATGGTACTTTTGTAAATTGTCAAACTTTTTAATGAACTATGTAAATTTCAACTATTAAAACTTATTAAAAGAAAATTTTATACAAAAAATTACCGATAACCTTTTTCTTTGAATATTTTGATTTGTCAAAAAATAAATTTTGATATATTGTGGAATTTTTTATTCAAACTCATTCCATATGCAATCAGTAAGAATACAAAAGAAATATCTTTTAATCGCTACTTATAAAACACAAGTCAAAAAACTTTTCTCAAAAAATAAAAATGTTTTGCACTTTTCTAAATTTATACGTTTAATTGAAACAACAATATATGATTTGATTTTGATTATCAATAAAAGATGAAGAATACTTTTGAACACAAGTTATTCAATAGAAAAATTAAGGAAAGATGATATATTATAATACAGTAGTTGTGTGTGTGTACTTTATTTTTTGCAAAGAAAAGAGCATTTATTAATGTCTTCAAAATTTATTTTTATACATTCACATTTTTGTTCTCTCTCTGCTATAATTCTTTTCTTTATATATTCTTATATTCACTCTATAGAATGAAAATATTATAACCTTATGTAATCTTAATTTTTAAAAGTATAAGAAAATTCATAAATTTCATAGAAATCTCAAAATATTTGTGTTTATGAACATTTTTATACCTAAATGTATTATTTTAAAATATCTTCATGTTTATTGTATGTTTTAGCTAAGGACATAAGAAGCTATATCGGATAAATTTTGTTCTAAAAGTATTCTTAGATGTGTAATTATGTAGTACGCACATGTTACTTATTTGTAAATATATTAGTAAAAATATTTTTAAATTAATTGTATGCATTTATTAATGAATTATGAGAAATCATTTTGGATGAATTCTTTTCTAGTATGTAATTTCAAGGATGAAAGTTATATATAATAGACAAATATTTGCTATTTATAAATACTTGTTTATTATATATCATAATAAGCAAATATTAATACACTAATATTGGCACATTAATGTGGTTTTATATGTTAAAACCTCATTTAAAACTATCTTCAGATTATTTTCATACTTTTTCTAAAGAATTTTGAGAAGTTATTTTGGATAATTTCCGTTCTAAAATATATAATGATGTTTATGAATGAAATTATAGTAGGTAAATATTTGTTATTCGTCAACATATTACTTTAAACTTTTTCAAAGTAATTGAATCTTTTGTTATAGAGGTGCGAGAAAAGATTTTGGATATATTCTGTTCTGAATGTGATTATATGTGAGTAATATTTATTCTATGTTACTAATAAAAAGTCACACTTAGAATATTAAAAAATACTCAATGGAGGGCGAATTGTTTACCAATATATTTTCATTAAAAAAATTAAAATGGAACATTATTATTTTTTTTGAAACTGATATATCAGATTTTTTAATTTTTATTATTGATTTTGTTGTGTAATTGGGCTTTTGTTACTACTTTTATCATACTTCTGATAAAAAGTTTGAACAGCATTTACTACTAATTAGAATGGTTAGAAATGAAATGACATCGGGTAAAATAATAAAATATACCATAATAGCAAAGCTGGAATTTTAACGATAACTATGGCGTCAATGTCGCGGAATTACTGGAGATATTATATTCATAGGTTAAAAAAATTAACAATATCCTAATAGAATTATATTCATAAATAAACCGCACAAAAATTTGGAATAAGAATATTAAAATTTTCTGCACAACTAAGCTTTAGTAATTAATTTTACAGTAATAAAATAATCAAAATTTTCAGTACTAGCTACAATTCAGTACTAATTTTCAGTACAAAAATTTGGAATAAGAATATGAAAATTTCCTGCACAACTAAGCTTTAGCAATTAATTTTACAGTAATTAAATAATCAAAATTTTCAGTACTAGCTACAATTCAGTACTAATTTTCAGTACAAAAATTTGGAATAAGAATATGAAAATTTCCTGCACAACTAAGCTTTAGCAATTAATTTTACAGTAATTAAATAATCAAAATTTTCAGTACTAGCTACAATTCAGTACTAATTTTCAGTACAAAAATTTGGAAAAAGAATATGAAAATTTCCTACACAACTAAGCTTTAGCAAATAATTTTACAGTAATTAAATAATCAAAATTTTTTCAGTTCTAGTTACACAGTAAATAAAACGGGAACAAATATGAAATACAGAAGTAAGTTTAATTATTTACTTATTATTGGTAGCTGAATAATTTGGATTTCTGATATTAATGTTACAATTTCAATTAAAAGATTCATCGTATTCTGTATGAATTACAATAATAAGTAGTGAAATGATAACACATCTGAAACGGAGAGAGAATTCTTACTATTGATCTTTATGAGTAACTAACTATTGTTATCAATTTATAAAATTAATAAAAATGTGGCATTATATTCAATGGTATATAGTTACAATAACAAGAAACGAAATTAGTTAAAAATCTGGAATAAAAGAAGAATTTTATCATGGACATCTAGCTGAACAGTTGCGCTTTTTATTAAAATTTTATAATTTTTCTAAAACATTTCACATAATAAAGATCTAGATACAATAATAAAAAATTAATTGTTAACAAATGTATAATGGAGTTGGAAATTTCTTATCTTTCTTTCTAAAAAATAACAGCCTTTGTTATTTATTTTATTACTTTAATAAAATATTTAACGTTATGTAAATGTACTGACAATAGTAAGAAACGAAATATTAGCAAATCTCAAGTGAAATTTGGAAATTCTTATCATCTTTCTCGCTAAATAATTGAGACTTCGCTTTTTATTTTACTACTTTAATAAAGTATTTAACAGTGCTATTCTCTAACTACAATAGCAAAAATTGAAAAGGTAGCAAATTTGAAATTCAATGTACTAACTTCTTTCTATCAACCTCCCTGAATAACTAGGCCTTTGTAGTTAATTTTGTAAATTTACTAAAACATTTAACACTATGAAGAACTAACTACAATAATAAGAAATGAAAAGGTAGCAAATTTTTGAATTGCAAGGGCGAAACTTTTTTCGATCGATCTCTCTGAATAACCAGACGTTTGTTGTTAATTTTACAAATTTAATAAAACATTTAACACTAAAAGGAACTAACTACAATAATAAAAAATTAAATATTAGCAAATCTGAAACAGAAGTGGTGATTTCTTCCAACCGGTCTCATTAAATAATTTTTCAACTTTAGTAAAAATTTTAACATAATACTAGTTACAATAATTAAGAATTAAAAAGAGGGTAAATTTGAAATTGCGACGAGTAATTTCTTCTAACGATCTCTTGAATAACAGAGTTATTGTTATTGTAAAATCTAAACAGTATGAAGAGCTAGCTACAATAATAAAAGATAAAATAGTAGAAAATCTGAAATAGATGAAAGGTATAACTGAAATAGATAAAGCTTCCTGTATAACTTGTTATTAATTTTAAAACTTTAATAAGAAAATATTGAGCACTGCAAGCTAACTACAATGATAAGCGAAATGGCAGTAATTGAGGAGGGTGGATCTCATTCTCAACTAGCCTGTCAACAAAGCAAACATGCACTCACCCGGAAGACTTCTTCCTGCCAGACATCTCAACAAAATCTCAAACTGAGTCTGTTTGTATCCACAAAGGCCACGTGCACCTGGAGCGGCACCACAAACAACAACTAACAATCAAACGACTGAGGAAAAAAATTAACTAGGAAACACAAAGAAATGTATATCACGTACGGGAGACAAAACTCTCACAAACACACATTGAAACGGGCAGACTGTTACAAGACAGACAACACATTGTGTCAACAATTAGAAACTGTGTTTATTACGCGTCGTGATTAGTAGGACGGGATGGATTTCTTGTTGTCAGTGTATGAAAATGCTTAGGCACGTGAACACGATTCGACCCCCCCTTCGCGGGCGGTCTTCATAGTCGTCTGCTAGAAGAAAATCAGGGCTTCCATGTAGTGGCCTGCCGCCACCCCTGGCGCTGCGATCGTGAAGTGTTGGAAAACACCCTCTATTACTTGTGCTACCTCCACATTCAATCGAAGATTTAGAGGAGAGAGAGAAGGAGGATGGAGATGTGGGGAAGAGAGGAAAAAAGAATACAACATCCAGGGTGTACATCTTGAGTGTGAAGGGCATCCGTACTTGTTCGCCGATTGTTTCTTTTACGATTGTGAAAGAAACTAGGATTTATTTCTTTAATTTCAGAATTGAGGAAAATAGAGCGTACCTATATTCTACCTTTAGACTTTGATAAATGAGACACATTTTTTTTTCTTTCTTGAGAGTTTAAATAACTACATGAATTCTAGATTTATTTTGGTTTAATAAGGAATTACTTAAAAATATTTTACCCGATTAAATATTTTTAATTGGAAATTCAGCATTAATTATATGAATTGCATTAAAAGAAAATTTATCTAAAGCTAATTAATTAAATTAAATTACATCATAAGGGTCTGGTGGTACAAATTTGAAATATTTAATTAGTTATATATATATATATATATATATATATATATATATATATATATATATATATATATATATATATATATATATATATATAACAAATCAAAACAGTGTTTCTTACTCTAATGTTTTTTTACATTTTGAAATCAGGGGTATTTCAATTTAAAGTTCTCAGAAAATCATATTCAACAAAATGTACAAAATTGATGATTTACCACTAATACAAATGTATTTTTAATACTTGCATCAAAAATGTATCTGAAATAATTTTTATTAAAGGATATTATTGAGGAAATTTTCTGAATGTGAAATACATTCATGATAAAAATACATTGTAAAAATAAGTTAACTATTTGCATAATGCATTTAATAATAATAATAATTGATTTAATAATTAAAATTATAAATGATTCAATAAATAATAAAAACTCGACATAAATAGTTAAAAATGTCGCGATTAATGTACAGGAAATAAAACTTCGCTTTCTACATCTTTCAAAAACTTGTTTTTACTTCTAATTACATTTATTTTGAAATTTTTGTTACATAGTACTTTTATTCTTAAATTTTTATTTGAAATTATTCTCATATGGCTTATTATACTTTGTAAGAGAATTTCATAAGTGCAAATTTTTGAATGACTAGTTCCATGCAGTTGTTAAAGTTGAATTAGCCTTGGTAGTTACTCAGCGGAGAATGTTTTTGCACACGAGAGATGATTAGATCAAAATCCAGAGATTTAAATGGGAATGAAAGCTACGAACAGTGTAATCAAAGAACAGAACACAAACCATTCGACTGCCAGATTAGTTCTGTTGCGACAAAGTACCTTATAACAAATAATTTTCGAATCTTTATTATAGGAACTAGAAAACCTTTCCAACACTCATCACCGTCCTAGGAAAACTCCATTCGAATTACGGTAGTCATAACTGTTTAACAATTAACCAAGAATTTTGTTGACGGAATTTATAATGTTAAAAAATAAAGCATCTGATGGGGTTTGAATCGAAATAGGATTAACGAATTGACAAAATAATTGTAATGTAATAAGTTTAATTTTTAATATTCTATTCATATACAAATAATACTATTGAAATTCCTAATTTTAATTTAATATAACAAATTATTTCACTTCACTATGCAGAAAATTAATTAAATTTATTAATTAATAACCTTCTATTAATAACTTAATAAGTTTTTATTAATCTATTACTAATAATTTCTATCTACTATATATTCAGTAATCGGTGTGAATATAATAATATAAAATATGATATATATATATATATACATATATATATATATATATATATATATATACAGAGATAGATGATATCCTATATATATATAAATATATATACTGATGATACTCATATCTGATAAATATATATATATATATGCTAGTATATATATATATAATTTATTTATATTTTCAAACAATAATTTAAATATAAACTGATGAATTCATTCTATATATATATATATATATATATATATATATATATATATATATATATATATATATATATATATATATATATATATATATTAATAAATTAATGTGTGTTCATTGATCTTGTAATAGAAAGTTGTTTAATCTATCGCTCAGTATTCCTCGCAGGTACTTATATTTTATTGGCTGAAAATTAGGGAATAACAATATAATTTTTCAATGCTATTCTAAAGAAACTATAAATTTATTAAGTTATTGTAGATTAATTAAATTATATTTCCTCGAAAATATGAAGTTTTCAGTCTTATTACACAGTGAAATTGAGTGTGCAAGGAGTTGCTCTTTTTTTAATACAAGTACATGTATGGAAAATCAAAAATAGAAACTCCCCTGACACATGGAGCAATTCTTCGAATGTATCTTTGGAAATCCCATCAACTCCAAATGATGACTCAAATGCGCAGGAACATATAATATTTGCTCTTTCGGAGTCCTTGGATGAAGAAGACGGATGCCTGATCGAACTCACAGGCGGCTCTGCGACTCTGTCATTAAGGTGTCCTGACGCCAGACCACGTGACTGCCCCCAGTACTTCACTCCAGCCTTTTATAGTGTTCCGTGGAATATTAATGCAAATCATTTATTTTCATGAAGTTTATTTCCAAAGATCTCCTTTCAGGAGAAGACGGAGCTTCTCGGAGATTTCCATAGGAAAATCAGCTAAATTTAAATATATGGAGAGAAAGGGTTTCTTTCTTTGGATATTTTTATGCCCGCGGTTCTCTTCGCTCATATAAACTTTTCTGCTTCGGCTTTCCTAAGCAAAGTTTGAAAAATGCTGTTTATAGTATGCGCTTTCGATAAAGGTTGAAGTGTATGCTTTTTGTAACAATAAAACAAAACTTGTTTTAAAACTTTTTCATTACTTATTATTAATTTACATAATTAGGAAGGATAATGAATGGAGTAATTACTGCAGAAATAATATTTAAATTATTACTTTAATTTTAAATTTATAACCTATTCATTCATTCATTCATTGTCGTGTGCCAGCTAGGCTGGCAACGAGGGGTGCGCTGCTCCACTTTTCCAACTGAACCCTATTTTGGTGTGGAGTCCGACTTCTTCAGTACACACATGCCGTAGGGACCCGTTTATAGAATAGGCAACCATTCACACCTTATTCACATAAGGAAAAGGACAAAGACAGGATAGATAGAGAGAGAAAGTATATCCATGCCCGTACCGGGATTCGAACCCAGGACCTCCTTATCCGTAGTCAGGCACGCTGACCACTAGACAAGTTGGTCGGCATAATCTACTATAAATACATAAAAGTAATATAATGAACTGTGTCAGTCCAAAACTTTTTCCTTTAATTTATTAAGGATGAGTGGAACTTGATTAAGAAATGAGTAGCTGTGCTTTAAAGCAAGTAGATTTAATACTCGACTTTTCTAATGAAGATCATCTAGTTTTTAAAATTTATGTTCATAAAAATTTCACTCAGCAAAATTAAATTCTTTATTACTTAAGGAGCCATGTTAAAGAATAGTGACACAAAAAGCATTGATAAAGAAAAGTATATCAGAAAGGTAGAGGGGTCATTACTCAAAACATCTATTGAAGACTTTTAGCCCATTTAAATATTCTATTAAGAAATTCAATCTCTTTATGTATTTAAAAACCTTAATAATTTGATGAATACCGATGTCGCTGCGACTAGAATGTGGCAGGTTCAATACCTGACACAGCCAAAGACTATCACCCTAAGAAATCTTACATCCATTAAAAGTTTTCTCTCAACATTTTATGTTAAGAAGTCTCCGCAACCTGATAAAAAAGCGTTATTGTGTGAAGAAAGTAGTGTGGGTTCAATACCCGATTCATCCTGCCAAGACCATTGTAATGATAGAACATATGATAATTAAAAGCTCCGTCAGGTTTGATGTTTCTACATTGGTGGTGGGGGTGAGTAGAATAATTCTTAGTTCTGGGGTCAAATCAGATATATTTTTTTTAATTTTTCGTACCTCACCCTTTTTAAATATTGACGGGTAGTGGTAACTTGTGAAGAAAAGCAATCACTTACGCATTTTAAATATAACTAGTTCAATGACCGACCCAGCCCAAAATTATTTTGTTAAGATTCCCTCCATGAGTGGGACATAGAGAGGCTTCTGTTTAACTTTCTTCGAAGTTAGTTCAAAATTACAAGACCCTTGGTTATGTGTCAAATCTTTGGACAACAGAAATATGAAGTTAATAACAACACAATAAGCTCATTACTATAATCTCGGAAGTGAATGGTCATATTGGTTTGGAATCTATTTCAAATGGTAGATCTCTGTTTAATAAGTCCTCTCAACGGAAAAAAAATCACTGCATAGTAGCCAACCAATAATTCTGTTTGTAGGAAAATGTATTGTGTGTTGCCCATTATTATTCAAAATATTAAAAATTTTATTCATTCAGCCGGTTTATAATTATTTTATAAGTAGTTTAGATTTACATATTTCTTACATCTGAACTGATATGTTAACTGATATTGAAATATTAAAATTTATAAACTTTTTTCTCCTAATACCCGACTGCCCTAAGGCCTTTGCCCTATTCAGTTTCATAATGGGCGAAGTGATGGCATCTCATATAATGAGCAACCCAGAGGGTGTGCCATCTTCGCCCCGAAAGCGAAGTGATGAAGAAAGACAAACACAAAGAGAGAAAGAAACATCCATGCCCGAACTAGGATTCGATATCGGGACCTACTGCTTCGAAGCAACCTCTAAGCCTACTGTCGACAAATTTAAAAACTAATATGGTAAATATTATGATATTTCTTTTGTTATACATACTACTTATTATATTTGTTGTTGTTGTCGCGTGTGTGCCAGCTAGGCTGGCAATATGGGGCACGCTGCTCCATTTTTTCAAGTGAACCATATTTGGTGTGGAGTCCGACTTCTTCAGTACACACATGCCATAGGTACCCGTTTATAGGGTAGGCAACCATTCACACCTCATTCATACAAGGAAGGGACAAAAGACAGGATAGATAGAGAAAGAAAGTACATCCATGCCCGAACCGGTATTCGAACACAGGACCTCCTTATCCGCAGTCAGGCACACTGACCAGTAGACAAGAGATGGGCGGCATTATATTTGTTATATAAGCGATAAATGGTGAACAACACGGTATTTCTATTGTTTTAGAAGAATTTTTACATTTCTTCACTCGAGAAATTGTCGAAATGATTTTTGATATTTTAACTTGTTCAGACATTCACTGATTATCCAAGTATATTTTGTGTTTATCATTCCTGAGCACAAATGATCGTTATATGACTGGGATCATAATTCACAGATATCAACAGCATTCGCATATTATTACATCAAGATGATCGCATGAAACATCTCGACATCGAAAGAGCTTTAAGGACTCTCTGAAGGAAGCGATATTAATTACCGCTGAAAAGAGAGGAATGCCACGCAGGTTTCTGTTTGCTGTCGGTCACACCAGACGCTACGCCCTATTTGCTCGAAGACCATTTATTCCTGCTGAGCTTTTCACGCCAGATGACCATGATTTTACGTCACAGGCACCACCCCGAGTGTCTAGGTGCAACAAGCCTCGGCTAAAAATGTCGCGGTAGTGTCTGCAGTTTGAAAATAGTTATGATGAATCGACTCTTTAAACACAAGACAGGACTTCAGTATTACAAACTATTTATATTTCTGAATTGTAATTGTAAAGAGAGGCTTTCAAAAATAATATGAATCAAAAATTTTAATTTAGGTAAAACAAAAATAGTTCTGTTTTACTACATACGGAATACAGCAATGCAATGCAAATAATAATTTCAGAAGTCAAGAAGCCATTTATATTTATTCATTCTACTTAACAATATGGCCGCCCAACTTGTCTAGTGGTCAGCGTGCCTGACTGCGGATAAGGAGGTCCTGTGTTCGAATCCCGGTTCGGACATGGATGTACTTTCTCTCTCTATCTATCCTGTCTTTGTCCTTTCCTTGTATGAATGAGGTGTGAATGGTTGCCTACCCTAATAAACGGGTACCTATGGCATGTGTGTAGAACAAAATCGTACTTTCACCTTCATGGTGTTCTGATTAAAACGAAAGACGCTCCCAATTTGCATAGACAAGGCATAGCGAGCTTGGCTTGTCCAAGTGTCATTAGTAACAACAACACTTTACAATATTTTTGTTTATTTATTTTTAAATGTTACTTTTAGAATCAAATTCATTATCGAAAAACTCTGTAAGATAAATTTTTAAAAATTATTATTAATTGTTGGCTGTCTCTAAAATTATTATAAAATGTCTTTAAAATTTTTAAAATTATAATAGACTGTTAATTGTCTAACAGGCTTATGGAATGTAACAAATGCAAAATGTGAAATTAAAATACAAATAATAATTTATGAAATATAGTTTTCTTTCTTTTTATTGGTGTATTCAAATTTACGATAATTTCAGATATTTCTAAATTTCTGCTTTTCTTAGTCTATTTGATAATTAAAATAATATATAATACTCATTAAAATAGATAAGAATGTTGAATAGTTATAAAAATTGTTGATGGATGATGTTATGTTTTAAAAAATACAAAACAAAACAATGATAACGAAAGATAATAGTTTAAAAATTTATATTTTTATCGATTTTATTAAATTTCCAACACATTTTTGCTTATTTTTTAAAATGTTATTTTTTTAAAAATCGAATTGATTAAGGAAATATTCTGTTAAAAAAAGGATTTAAATCTTTATCAATTGTTGACTAACATTTAAACTCATTGGTGTATGTTCATGCTTTTATTGATATATAGTATGTTACATTTAAGTACATGTCTAATTTTAGAAATATATGATTATTTATTCATTTTTTTAAATTTCCTATGTTTTAACTTATTTCTTTTAAAATGTTAGAAATTTGTTGCATAATTAAAACTATTAAACTATTTTTTAAAAGTTCCACAAATTGTTTTCTGTATTAGAAACTGTAGGTAAGTGATGATATTTCATTAAACGTAAAATGCAACAATAAAATACGGATAATAATTTAGAAAATTCAATATTTTATCTACAAACTTATTCAAATTTGAAATTTCTATGCTTATGCCTTTTGAAATGTTACCTAGAATCATCAATTCACTATTAAAATTTTTTAACGCACTAATTATTATAATTGTTGATTAGTATTGAAACTTATTATGGATGCAGGTGTTTCAACAAATACAAAAAATAATAATAAAATGCAGATAATTATTTTATAACTTTACTTTTTTATTGAGACTATTCTTAATTTTAAAACTGTTTTTGCTTATTTATTTGAGAATGGTTTTTTTTTATAACAGATTTCATTATTAAGATATTTTATAACAAATTGTTAACTATTCTCTAGTACTAAAAACTATTTGTGGATGTACTTTCTTACTATATGAAAAATATAACTATTATTTTATAGAGAAAAATAAAACGCCAAAAAAAGTTTAGGAAATCAAATTTTATATTTTATTGTCTTGTTCTAGTTTTTAGCATTTTTGCTCATTTTTTTAACATGCGACTTTTGTGTAACCGCGATTTATAATTAAAATACCCAATTACCTAAATATGATACAGAAATCAAATTTTTATTTACTAGATGGTTTTTAATACTGTATAATACACTGCTCAAAACAATTAAAGGATATTGCGGTTTTAAGTGGATCTTGTGGCTGGGAAACTTTTCAGCTGATTGATACGTGGTCGACAGACTTAGTAGGTTATAAGAGAATAAACTACACACTTTTGGCAGAAAAAATGCATTTTATTGCCCATTTGTGTACAAAAGAAAAAAACACAATCTGTGCATATGAGAAAAAAAGACTAAGAAAAGGTGTTGTCTTCAAAGGAAGTCATTTTCAGTAGGGGGTATGGTTTCCACGGACGGCCAGCAACGTTGAACACCTATGATGCATGGAGTCAATAAAGCTATTAATCACGAGTTGGGGTATTCTGTCCCACTCATCCAGAAGAGCTTTTTCCAGTTCTTGGAGAGTTTGTGGGGGTGGTTGGTGGGCAGCAAATCGTCTTCCTAGAGCGTCCCAAACGATCTCTATTGGATTTATGTCTGGAGAACACGCTGGCCTTTCCATTTGTACGATTCCTTCTTTGAAAAGGAAATCCTCCACCTGGTTAGCACGATGTGGAATGCAGTTATCGTCCATTAAAATGAAGTCATATCCGGTTGCTGCAGCGTAAAGGACTAAAATAGGTCTAAGGATCTCATCCCTATATCGGCGACCAGTCAGAGGTCCATTTCGAAAGATATAGAGGTCTGTGTGCCCGTCAATGCAGATGCCACCATACACCAACACTCCCCCACCACCAAATCTGACACTTTCGTACACGAACACTGGATTATTCCTACTGCCACGGTCCCTCCAGAAAAAAATACGCCATTATCTGGATGAACAGAAAAACGCCACTCGTCAGAAAAAATAACTTTGCTCCATTCTTTTCTCCTCCAGTTCACATGCTCTGTTGCCCACTCCCTGCGGTCGCGCCGATGTCTTGATGTTTGTTTAACACTTACCATCGGTCGACGAGCATACAGACCTACACCATGGAGCCGGTTTCAGACAGTCTGAGTTGAAACCGTGCTGTCAGTAGCCGAGCGAAGGTGTTGTTGGAGAAGAGTACCGTTCATATTTCGGTGTCTCTGAGCCGTTAACACTAAATAACGATCT
Source organism: Latrodectus hesperus (assembly GCA_037975125.1). Lineage (NCBI taxonomy): Eukaryota > Metazoa > Arthropoda > Arachnida > Araneae > Theridiidae > Latrodectus > Latrodectus hesperus. Next base: position 6,958,462 of record CM075857.1, on the reverse strand, counting down.
TCATTGGGCGTTGTTGCCAGTCTACGACCTTGCTCTGGTCTTCTGCCTGCACTTCCAGTCTCCAAAAAAACTGTTCCAGATCCTGTAAATCACACTTTATGACACTCCAATGGCTGGCACTACTCCGGCTTGAATTTGGCCTCCTTCTAACATACCAACAACTCTCCAAGCTTCTGAATCGGTTAAATGACTTCGCTGAGACATCGTACTCATCGAAACAAAGCAATCACTGAATACCGATCATCCTTGTATTCATTGTCTTTTATTCAGTTGAAAGTCTAACTTCATTCATTGCCACTGAAGTGACGTTTTTGACGTCTAACTCAAAACTAGCATACTCCACAGATTGAAAATCAGAAAAATTTTCATTTGTGATTCTCTTCTTCCATTTTCAGCAAAAAAAATTCCGTATATATCTTTATTTTATGTAAAACTTACAATATCCTTTAATTGTTTTGAGCAGTTTATTAAAAATTAATGTAGGCAGTACGTTTTAAAATTATGGTCACGTCTTTTCTGTTTAAATAGATATTTTTAAGACTAGAGTGACATGCTTACAAGAGATGCTTCTATAAACAAGTCACTAAGATAAAACGTAAATATACTTTGAGTCCCTGATTAATTGAATATTCTTCAGAAACGAACTAATAGCAATCTAATCAAGTATTCACAATATTAATGATATTTATTAACTAGCTACATTGTAGATTGCTTTTAATTGAATAAAAAAATTAATCGTATTTAGAAATGTACTTCATGGAATGAAAAACAATAGGATAAAATCTTTATTTTTAATTAATTTTTCTTAAAAATAGTAATGAAAATAAAACTTGTAGTTTTATTTTAATAAATTGTAGTGATTTTTTTCAAGAATAATTTTATTCATAATGAAAATCTTAAATGTTAGCATCTTTCTATTTAAGATTTCAATAATATTTTTATGAATGCTTCATTTTTAAAAAAAAGAAAATATAGTATATTATATATAATATTAAAATTAATCTATGTTTGAATATGTATTTCAAGAAATCATATAAATGCCATGTTAAAATCCTTATATTTTCTTAGGTTTTAAAATTAGTGACACCCAATAAAATTATTAAAACGAACCATTAGTAATATTAAATATTTTAGGTTCAAAATGTTTCCAGTATTCGAAAAATACAGATCTTTTAAGAACCACCCTATTATAAATTCGTGCTTTTCCTGAATTAACAAATGAATCCTCATTTTGGAATTTTAATATCCTTTTACTACGGAGAATATATTGTGTTCAAATATTTAAAACATGATTAGATTTCATAAACTTAATAATACTTGTTTAAGATAAGATTCAAAACCAGTAACCCTAGAGTTTATGAAAACAACTTTCGTCAGAGATAGTTACCAGTTTTGCTAGCATTTAGGCAGGAACACTTAGGAAAGAGCAGGTACGAATTTCTAATTTTTAACGAAAATTACCCAATATTATATTAATTACCGAAGACATATCAAACTTCAAAGCATGCTAAAGAGTTTTGCGAATCTAATTACACATAACGGAAGAAATGCCTGGCGTTTCTGAATCACATTCTCTTAACGATAGGTTTACTCGATCATTAGTTAAGCAGAATGAAAAAAAAATGCAGTAAATCGAACATTTCCTCTTGGATGTAGAAAACCAAACTTTAATTACCTTCAAAGGTTGGAATTAATGAAGCATGTGTGTTACTTATTTATTTTACGCCCGTACTGCCATTTGACTTTAGGAGGAGTTCATTAATATAGCCATTTGAAATGGAATCGGCACCAACTTGTATTTAAAATGATCGCGTATTTAATTTTTATAAGAAATTATTCTACAGTATTCAATATGTTTTTTTAAGGTAATTTCTGTTTGATAAAATAATTCTCGTTCAATTTATTCTAATTTAATTAGAGGAATTTCCTGACAAATTAACATAGGCATCATATTTACGAATACTTATATTTTCAATATAATGCCAAATATCGAAAAATATGTAGCAGAAGTATAGTATATAACTATGATTCTCAAACTTTTTTGTCGTTTTACACTTTTAACGATTTCAAAATTTGATGGCACACAAAGAAAAAGGTATTTTTAAAAATTGTTCATTTACCTAGAATGCACTGTATAAAATAGTAATTTTGAATGTAAAGTAAAGAAGTATAATATGTATTACAGAAACAAATGAAAATTCATTACCTTACCCATAATTAAAAAAAGCATTATAATTTTTGCTATATGCATTTCTAAAATTTGTCAGCAAACCTTTAGAATTCACCGAATTAAGTGCCGCTGCATAGTGGTTGAGAATCAGTAATATGTTGTTGTTGCGTTTGCCAGCTAGGTTGGCAACATGGGGTGCGCTGCTCCATTTTCCCAACTGAATCATATTTTTGTGTGGAGTCCGACTTCTTCAGTACACACATGCCATAGCCCGTTTATAGAGTAGGCAACCATTCACACCTCATTCATACAAGGAAAGGACAAAGACACGATAGAGAAAGTACATCCATGCCCAAACCGGGATTCGAATCCAGGACCGCCTTATCCGCAGTCAGGCGCGCTGACCACTAGACAAGTTGGGTGGCATCACTGATATGTAAGTATTTAAATTATATCTTGATAACAAATAATTATATGATCACCAAATAAACCAATAGACAATTTATTCGAACTCAATTGTATTCTCAAAAAACATGTGAGGAAAGAGAAACATCTATATGTTTATTGTATATACTCTTGAACAACTGGCATTATTTATGGCTTGGTGAGAATTTCTGATGTATGCCATACTTTTTGTGTGGTGCACCTTGATTTCCACACAGAAACCAGGATGAAAAGGAAACCAAGATTATCGCAAAGCTACAATCACTCGCACCTTATTTATGGCTTTCATACCTCAACGATTGATTTCAGTGTGAAATTAAAAGGCTTGCCTTTACCATACAATTTTTGCCACGTGAATTCCGAAAAATAAGCTTCTACTTGGTGACGAGTCATAGCTTTTTGCATTTTTGTTTCTTATTGAGTTCCAATATCCTTCCACATTTTGAGAAATGAATACCCGTTGTGTTGTGACAACAAAATTAAAAGTATGATTCACAGTTAAATAGCTGTAACCACCCTTTTCAAGCTTGTTTGTTCTGTAAGCTTGCCAACAATCCGAATAAATTGTCGACCCTTTCACTACATAATATACAGGTTGTCCCAAAACGACCACATAAACACTGCACAGCTAGAACACTTTATTGAAAAAACACTTTATTGAACATGTTAACAGCAGTATGTGCAGCGGAAATTGACGGGCACACTCCCTAACAGTTTATAAGGCATTTCCATTACGTCAGCCGTACATCAAGTACATGTCGCAGTAGTCACGAATGGAATACATGGCCACCATACGAAGACTACCTGTAGCTGCTAGATGCAGCCTTTTAAATACCAGTTCACCGGCAGCTTAACGTCATTCCATGGCGCGCGCATTAATGACGCGATATGCGCGGTGAACGTTTTAAATATTATCATCTGGAAAGATATGAAAATAATTTTGTTGATATGTCCAATAAAGTGTTTTTTTCTTGCACCTGAAGTGACGTCATACTTTGTTTTTTGTATTTTTCTCGTAAACTAGGGATCGTACAGGAACAGTTCCTTGGGCAATTTTTATGTGCTTCCAACGAGGAATCTAGCTTTGTCGAGTTTATGCGGTCATTTTGGAGCACTTTGTATAATCGTTGATATTAATGTGCTTGTTTCTCGCATTGTAACCTGAACAAGAAAACAATCATCGCTTTCATGGCATTCCAGACAAAATATCCTTTATTGTGGAAGTACTCTAGTAGAGTTGTTTTATTAGAGTATACCAACACAAGCTCTCTTCAATTCCGACTATTTTTATAGAAGCACCAATTCGTCCTTTCGATTTTCGAAGTAAATTTAGAAAACAAACCATTCTCTATAACTGTTCCAATCAATCATAGTATTTGAACAAATGACTAGATATTCAGCGCATTACTTGAATGATATTAAGTTTTCTGTAAGGAAGCACATGAAACTCAGTGTTGTTAAGAGAAATATTCTAAAACCACTAAATGAAGTGTCCTATCGAAGGATCTTTATTTGTTGATGGTTTTTCACATTGCACCTCCATTTACTTTACTTTCCATACAGTTTCCTTTCGTAACGCATATTCTATTGAGAGGTAGTATCTCTTTTTCTTGGAAAAATGAGACAACTTCACTCCTTGGTAAATTAAAAATTGTCAACATTTTTTACAATGTTTAAAATAGAAAAAAGTACTATTTTACAACACTGCAAACTGAAAGTGAAAATATTTTTGGTTGCGCCTCAGATTTGGCTATCTTTTACATAATTTGGCGATTTATTCCGGTCCCGTGTAAATCAGGGTGCTACATTTAGCTAATGTATATGCCATAACATCATTTGCTTGAACGTAAAACTGATTTTCATACTCTATGTGACAAATAGATTAAATGATTTTATTTTATATCACAATATTGAATTATTTAAATTGACTTTCCCCAAATTTTTCACTCCTTAACGTGTTGTTCTTTTATTTTTAAGGTGTGTCTGTAATATATATATTTTATGATAAAATTTATTTTTTACTTTATTTGAGGACATAACAAACCATCATCAAAGTACATGAATTGATGAATTCGACGTACAAGCAATGTAAATTGCTACGGGAACGAATACAGTGATTTAAATCATCAAAAACTCTATTAGATTAAAAATTAGATATTTTCTCTTAGAGAAGAAGAATAAAACAACTAAGGAGGGGATACGTGTGGTCGTTGTTTACATGTTTTCTATATTCAGACCATTTGATATCTACGAAAATTGAATGCATAAATAGAAATGCTTTTTACCACAAGTATATACTCATATGAAATTCTAAATTCTTTTTCTCTTCATTTCATTATACAAACGATTAATACTAATTCATCAAGGATTACTGTGCAAATTTCAGAAGATGAATCGTAACTTGTGTTTACTTTCAATTTCCCTCTGGAAAGGGAACAGACATACTGAAGTGAGGATCTGATGACGTCATATCCAAGTATCTAATTATAGAAAATTACGTGTATGAGCACATGTTTAAAAATTCACGTATAAATAGTCAGTAGTTGTATATATTTCTTATGGATCAGAAACCTGGACCCTAACTGAGAACCATGAAAACCAACTAGCCATCTTTGAAAGAAAAGTCCTTAGGAAGATTTTCGGTTCAGTCAATGAAGGAGGCTGTTGGAGGCATCGCTACAATTTTGAGATCTACAGGATCCTAAAAGACCATGACATTATAAAGAGCATCAAGATAAATCGTATATAATTTGCAGGACACATTTGCCGCCTAAACCCCTCCACCCTGACATACAAAATCATCTCGCATTACAAACCCATCGGGAAAAGACCAAGGGATCGGCCCAAACTCAGATGGAAATGAGAGAGCGGATGCAGCTGCAAAGGCTGCATCAGACCCGATTATACCATCGGTTCCTCTCTCTGATGTGAGAAAGGGTATAAAAAGTTTTATAAATGATCTTTGGCAGGAATCGTGGAGCTTGCAGGTCGGCAACAAGTTGCATACTATCTTCTCATCCCTCACCTCATGGTCAGTTTTACCGTTACGAAGTGCAGATGTTAGATTAACTCGCCTTCGTATCGGACACACACGTTTCACACACAGACATTTGTTTTTAAATGAACTAAATCCATGGTGTGAAACGTGTGATGAACCATTTACTGTTTATCATATTTTAATTTCATGTCATGATTTTAACCAACAACATTTACACTTTTTTAATACAGATTTTATAACTTTACTTGATTTAATAGGGGATCCACCCCATAGAAACCTATTTGCTTTTTTAAGGGCAATACGTTTTTTACATTATATTTAATTTTTATTTTAAAATTTGAAAATATATTGTGATATACTTTATATTTTATTAATAGATTTTAAAATTATATATATTTTTGTTACTTATTTTTGTTTTTTGAAGTTTTAATGTTGTTTGGGTCAAAAAAAATAATTAGAACAGTGTATATATATATATCAGAAATAGTTTTCTTGGCGCAGCATTTCCAATTTTGGACCTTGCGCCATAAAACCCAACCAACCAACCAAACTCAGATGGTGGGATGCGGTAGATGAGGATCTTAGCATTTTAAAAGTGAAGAACTGGAGGTCTGTCGCCAAGCAAAGGCCGGTGTGGAAAAGTGTTCTAAGGAAGGCCTTGGCCCATCCGAACTTGTCGAGTCAATAGAAGTAGAAGAAAGAATTGTATATTTCTTAGTTTTGTGGTTGTAATTTTTGATTAAATTCTCATGTGAACTAAAGTAAACGAATTGAATCGTGTGTGTCACGGTGCTTATGGCAGCAATTTAAATATTCATAAAAGGATAATAATCAAAAACATTGATATTTTGATCATTAGCTTATCGAGTTTTATATTGTGAACATTAACAGTAAGCAATAAAAATTAAGGCAAACCTTTAACTTAATTTTAATAACTTTAATGTTAATGTCATTTTAATTGTTTCGGTAAAATTTTAACAATATATATTCATTATAATTAATTACAATATTTTTAGTAATAAATATCACGTGTTTATTAAATGAAATTAAAAGAATTATTCCCTTACATTAATTTTATTAATAAATAAATAATGTATTTTTTCAATATAATTTTTAAAACTTAAAATAAACCAAATATAATAACGTACAAATTTGAAACCTTATTCCTTTCTAGAAAAATAAGATTAAATATTTTCAAAGTTAATAGTTCTGCATTCATAAAACTTCTATAATTTTTGTAGTATTTATATAAGCATATATAAATTACATCAAATGTAACTCTGAAAAATGGGAAAAATAACATGGAAAATATCTATTTAAAAGGTGGTTTACTTTACCAAAATTTCATTAAAGAATTATGCAAATGTTATTTAAAATAGTAATTATTACAGTTTATGCGAAATGTATTCAAGAGCATAAGAATTTGGATGAATAAGTGACCTGAAAAAGAAGAAATACTAAATGATTTATATTATAGAAACCCTTATCTTCAGTTTATAAAAGTTGCAGCAAGAATAACTGGCGAAACTTTTCAATTAAGGTTAAAATTGCTTTAAAATGAAGCTGGAGATAAAAGAAAAAACTGAAATTTTTCAAAACAGCTACCATTTTTTTCCAATTGATTTGTTAAAATAGAGCATATGTACTTACATCGATTAATCGATTTGCTCCATGTAATCGACCACTAACAGTAGGAAGGTCGGTCATCGGAATCGAGGCAGATAAAAGATTCATGGCCGGGGTGTGAGAGGGTGTCCTCTAGACCCGACGTCTGCGATCAGGACAGTTGCAAATAATATGATTTTGTTGCAAAAAAAAAAAAAAAAAAGAAATATTGAAAACGTATTTTTATGCTATCCCGTTTCTTCCGTTTCTATTTCTTCGATTTACTTTAACACGATAACTAAATGTTCCCTTAAAAGCTTTTACTTTAGTTTACTTGGATGCATACGAAGAAATAAAAAGGGAAAAAGCATCTGAAGAGAATATTGGATGACGAAGTGAAGTTACAGCGACTTGGGCTTGCTTATATATTTATTCATATTCATTAAATTATTTCTGTACTTTATAAAATAGTTTAATGCTCTGTATTCATTCGTTATAAGGGAATATCATTTTGCCATGTTTGTTAAAAACATTATCACGTGTAAGAATGGCGACAATATTATTCATGTATCAGTACTGAATGTTTATCTTTATCCAAACTTGTGACTTATGTAAAACAAATATTAACTGCATCCACAAATTGAACATAAAATTTGAAGTAATTTAGCTCTTAAATAAATTTTAAAGGTATTCAAATAATCAGCAATCAATAAAATTCATTCATTCATTTATTCATTGTCGTGTGCCAGCTAGGCTGGCAACATGGGGTGTGCTGCTCCACTTTTCCAACTGAACCCTATTTTGGTGTGGAGTCCGACTTCTTCAGTACACACATGCCATAGGGACCCGTTTATAGGGTAGGCAACCATTCACTCCACATTCATACAAGGAAAGGACAAAGACAGGATAGATAGAGAGAGAAAATACATCCATGCCCGAACCGGAATTCGAACCCAGGACCTCCTTATCCGTAGTCAGGCATGTTGACCACTAGACAAGTTGGTCGGAAATCAATAAAATATAAATTTTAAATACATTTTACAAAAATGAATAGATACTTCTTCATCGTAAGCTTATTGTTTCGTTTATAATTAGTTTGATGTAAATTTTAGAAGTCTATTAATATTTCCTTTTGCAAAATATTGAATAGACGAAATGTTTTTTTTTTATTTTTCCCACAAAATTAATATTTTTTCAATTTTTTCCCGAGTATAATTTAGCAGAGTCGAATCGTACACTTAATCATTGTTGGGGAAAATTGAATAATGGTAATAAAAGCACAATTTGCAAATCCTAGTAAAATTTTATTACTGTGCTGTAAATAAATCTGGAATTTAATTTTAGATCATACATCCAGTACATCAACACATTTTGAATACATATTTAAGAGCATTTTTTTCATGAAGTTTTGTTTTGGTATTGCTGATAAAAATGAATATTGTAATCGTAACATAACTTATGATCTAGTTCAGTGTTTCTCAACCGCCGGTCCGCGGACCGGTACCGGTCCGCAAGAAATATTTACCGGTCCGCGAAATATTCAGCTTTTATAGGCCGACCACCGATACAGTACCTACATTACAATAATAATAGTATATAATATACAAATGTAAATTATAACAAACAAAATGCTTTAAAATTTATGTATGTCTTCATGATTTATCTTTGTGAAAAATTGTGCATTGGGTCAAATTATTACTACCGGTCCGCGCGAACGTGCCGAAATATTTTACCGGTCCTTGGAGTAAATTCAGTTGAGAAACACTGATTTAAAGCAGTGTTTCTCAACCGCCGGATCCGCGGACCGGTACCGGTCCACAAGAAATATTTACCGGGCCACGAAATATCCAGCTTTTATAGGCCGACCATCGATACAGTACCTACATTATAATAATAATAGTACATAATATACAAATGTAAATTATAACAAACAAAATGCTTTAAAAATTATGTATGTCTTCATGATTTATCTTTGTGAAAAATTGTGCATTGGGTCAAATTATTAATATTACCGGTCCGCGCGAACGTGCCGAAATATTTTACCGGTCCTTGGAGTAAATTCAGTTGAGAAACACTGATCTAGTTTATATTCATCTATTAGAACATGCTTTTTAAATAAAAGCAATGAAGGTAGAAGCACACATTCAGTCTCATTCTTTCTGCTTTATCGGCAGGAAAAAAAATCTGAATAACAATATTATATCTATGATCATTGCAATTATTTTTCTGGATATTCATTTGAATACGCTTATTATGTGAAAGCAAAGAAGATACAATTACTTAGTCTTATACCATTTCTTTTTGCATTATTTATAGAGAAATAATCAACATCGTTATAATATTTACGAACACTGTTTTCTCTTTTTGGGTATTCATTTAAATACGCTTCTTGAATAAAAGCAAGGAAGGTACAAGCATATATTTAGCCTCACATAATTTCCAATTGTGTTTATGGGTACTTTTCCAGTATACCCTTGTAAGATTGTACGATAATCACCTTAACGGGAAAGAAAAAAATCGTAAATTGCTGTCCTAAATGTTCTATATGCTAAGATTTACATTTTTAAAATCTACTAAAAAATAGTACAAATATTTTATTTACATTTTATAAATTAAATAATTATCATTTGCTGACAAAACTTATTTAAATACCATTTTTTTTCTCGCGAAAACTACTTAGTAATCCATCGATACATTTCGTATTGTTTAATGTATCTTTCAATGAAACGAAATCAAATTTTGCTGTATTCAGCTGTTTTTTGTTCTTGATGACTTGTTATTGTAATGTTTCTCTAAACGGACAAAATTATTATGACGTCATCTTTTGCACCAACTTGATTTAGCTTTGTTTAGCTTTCTTTATCTATCATCAATCAATTTTTGGGCAGAAGAATTCAATTGGAATATATTTAATTTAAAATAAAATTTTGAGCCATAAAAATCATATTTACAGAGTATTATTTTTGATTCTCCATAAGAAATATGCTATTTCTTTAGGATCATAAGAAGGGGTATAAAGGAAAATTACTTTATTTATGATAATTATTTACTGTATTTAAATATTATACAGTATTTATGATTAATAACAGTATTTATTAAATTACTGTATTTATGAAAAGACAATCACAATCACATAACGATTTATAATCATTTTCCTCCTTTTTGGAAGCATTTATATAAATATATTTTTTGAATAAAATTAAAGAAGTCTCATAAAATTTCAATTACATCTATTTATTTTAGTTTTACAGATGTTACTTATGATGTTGTTGTTGTCGTGTACCAGATAGGCTGGTAATATGGGGTGTGCTGCTCCACTTTTCCAACTGAACCATTTTAGGTGTGGAGTCCGACTTCCTCAGTACACACATGCCATAGGTACTCGTTTACAGGGTAGAAAACCATTCATACAAGGGAAGGACAAAGACAGGATAGACAGAGAGAGAAAGTACATCCATGCCCGAACCGGGATTCAAACCCAGGAGCTCCCTAGCCGCAGTCAGGCACGCTGACCACTAGACAATTTGGGCGGCGACACTCAAGATAATTTCAATAAATTAATTTCGCATTTAAATACCTTCCGGGCAGTTATATCACAATTAAAAATAAAAATTAAGCTACAAAAAAGCTACAGATTAACATCTAGTAAGATAAAACATGGAAAAAATAAAAATAAAATTAAATTGTTGTGCATCATTATGTATAACAAACTCTAGATTTGAAGACGTTCCTTCTTGTAACAGTTCTTTAATATATCCAAAATATTATATATTCCTTATTTATATTAAAACTTAGCCTTTATAGCAAAGCATGAAAGGTATTTGAGCTTGATTTTCAATTAAACTTAATCTAAATTATACATTTTTCGAAAATTTCTACTATATACGTACAAATGTCTCCTGAAGATGAATGCTATTAGGAAATTATTTTTTGTAAAACTTTTTTGCCATAATACTTATATCACGTGTTAGTTTCTGAAACAAATTTTCCAATTTAATATAGCTTACTAATTACTTTTCAATTTTGTATTTTAAGAAAATTCGTTCTGTTACTATAAAAAAAAATTCTATTTTAGATACGCTATTTCTTAAATGCATTTTATAGTTCTAATTTATTAAAATTAAAGCATCTTTTGAAATTATTCTATAATGTAAACTATCCTTGCGAATGAACGGTTCATCCTTCAAAAATATATATTATCAAGAAATAAAATTCAAAGAAAAAGACCGACTTAAGTCAATTTTTAGATGACAATCATAACGCACAAACACATACCCACGTTTCAATTAATTTAGTATATTAAATAAAACCAATATCATGAATTATTGAAGTTAGTAAAAAAATAGCATACAATTACTAAATAAATGATATCGCATATCAAATACTTAAGCTATTTTACTGTGGAAATGCTTAATTTTTTCTACGGAAACAATTACTGTGTTAATTTAATTTCTTTATTTTTATACTTTGTTTGGATCAATCGGATTAGTCCAATTTTCTCTTTCGGTTGTGATAAAGAATCTAATATTTTTCAATAAAAGTTTACAATCGGGCACCTCTTGATTCATTGGCGAGTTTTTGACTCCAAGATAAGTGCCAAGATGTACTAAAAAGATGGCCGCTACACAAAATCTATACAAAGATAGGGTTTCCAGGATTACCAAAAATTAAAGTTTATCGCCAAAATGCATCGCCAAGCCAAGTGGGGTACTACCAGTGGGATTCTACAGTGAACCCAATTTAATAATCAAAGCTCTTTTTATGCCATTCGAAATCACTTTAATAGCATTTTATATTTAATATACTTATTATAACATAAGAGAGTAATATTTAATTATTATTTTGAAATATACGTTTACAAAGTTATAAATATATTTTGACAAAATTCTAAGAGCCTTAGGCATGAAAAGCATTAGAAATTATTAGAAGAAGCATAAGAAGGAATGATTTACGAAATTACTGAATTGTTTCTTATGTAAATCATCACATTTAAATCATAAAGAAAATCCCATGTTATTTTTTTCATATCAATTTTACTATTTGTAAGTCAGAAAAAAACTTGAAAATTTATATAAAAAAGATAAAAATTTAAAATTTTATTTGAGATCTCTTTTTTCCTGAAGGAAATATTATACATTGTTTTTTTCATAGAAATAAATAAAAAGTTTCTCGATCTTGTTGCCAAAAATCGCTTTAGAAATATTCTAAAGAAATCAATAATCACTATCGTTTGCAAATATAAACTACTTAAAAGTTTTCGTAATAATTTTCAATATAATCCACTATTTCAATTTTAATAAAATTGGAAAAATAATTAAGAAAGTAACCAGGACAAATTATAGAGAAAAAACTCATTAAATTAAATAACTAATTACAGATGATTTATCTTTTCCAAAAAGGAAACAAAGTCATTCATTTTCTTTCACTTCGAGGAAACAATCTTTATATATATATTGTTTTCTATCTTGTTGCTAAGAATCATTAAATGGGTATTACCGATTCAAAATGATAACTGATCACAAATTTTTATAAATCGTTTTGATATAATTCAATATTTTAATTACAATCGTTTACAAATAAGATTCATCGTTACTTTCACATAAAAATCATTACATTTGAATTGATTTTTACAACGTTTCGTGTAACAATCATAAATCGTGCTCCAGTTATTCGCTGGGTGATCGGAAATATCCAAATGTCAGGGCCATAAATACTCTACGTGTGACGTAGAGCAAGAGATTTTCTACAGAAAAGTAGATCAGATCAATGAGAAATAAAGGTCATCCACACCGATGTTCTTTAAGTATGGACCGCGCCCATTTGAATTTGCCAACTTCTTTGATGCGAATTAAGCAGTAACGGATATTGTGGTAAAAAAATCGACACAAAGCTTAATTTATCGTAAGAGCAGGGGCTGGACATTAATGAAAAAGATTTGTTGCTCGTTTGATTTCCTGTCTATCGGGTATTTATAGAAAGTGCTTTGTTAAAAGCGATAGAAACTAATGAATCTTCGTTGTGACCTTGAATAATAGCAAAAAATATTAATGCGCCATCAAAGAATTTATATCGTTGCGGCTCAGCATATCTTTCCATGAAAGGAGTCACACATGATATGTTCTTTGTTCGTAATGTTGTCACCAAAATAAGACAAAACTATTTTGGCAACATTTGAAAATAATTAAGTTTCATATTTTCTGTCATATATAACACACTTTTTTCCATATTAAAATAAAAAAAATTGTTTATCCAATTAGTTAGTTTGAAGTTGCAAAGATGGCATTTAAAATACTTGTTTCACTGCAAATTTAAATACGAACAACTTAGTTCAAATGAAAATTCAGTGTTATTCCATTTCGATGGAAGATGTGATAAAATTGCCAAATGGTACAGCCAACTTCAATATAAATTTCACCAATTACAACCTTTTACTACCAATCTGACAAAATGATGTTGAAATGTTTATGGCCTTAAAAATAAAAATTGTTACAACTAATGATCTATTTTTAATTAGTTACAAATAATTATTTTATCTGTATTCAGTGTGTGGTGGCCAATAATGTCGGCTTAGTTATGATTGGAGGTGGGGAAATTTAATAAGAAACAGAATGGCAGCTTATATATTAAAATATAATGAGTGAATATTCTATTTTTTAAAATTTCGTATATAGACAATGATTTTGGTGCAACAATAATTGAATGAATTAAAATGATTTAAATATATTGTCTGAAACATCCGTTTACATGACAACTTAAATAACATTTGAATTGAAATATTAATATTTTAATACTCATTATAATTTGAATCTATATGAGGAGATAACATATTTTTATTAATTATCTTTACTGTGTTATAACTCATTTAAATTTACTTACTAGAACATTAAAATGATTTGACCTAATATTATGGAATACTCGCCTATTACCAAGTGCATTTTGTCCCTTTGAACCATGGTCAGATGAAGACATCACTTCTGAGCTGGCAATTACCTTCTCACATCGATACCAGTGGAAGGACTTTGGATATCACTGGTTATCGTAGACAATTCTCCAACCCAAAAAGCTCAGAGGAAATGTGGTCACCTCTCTCACTGCTAACCGCGGCAAATGATGCCTCACTTTGCAAGCGGCGTGAGGTTACTTGGCACCTCTGCGGTTCTATCTCTACTTGTGTATCTATATAATATATAGTATATGATTGTGTAGGTTGTGTACACCTATTTTTGTCTATATATATATATATATATAACTAAGAGTGATTCTAAGTCAATGTGTATCTATCTATTTTTGTCTATATATATATATATATATATATATATATATATATATATATATATATATATATATATATATATATATATATATATAGACAAAAATAGATAGATACACATTGACTTAGAATCACTCTTAGTTTGAACTAGCAAATGCTTGAAACCAATGTTGCCTGGTTAACGTAAAGATTGACCACTTCATCGTAACTGATGTCCAAAGATTTAATTTAAATAAATTCGAAAGATTAAAATGGCCAGAACACGCAAATTATATATGCTTGCAATTTTTGTTTGCTGTGTTAAAGCGCATGACAAATATTTATTCTTATGCGTCGACACTGACACTTAAATTTGATTTATAGTTAGAGTGTGGTTCTTCCTAGGGTTTTTATATACCATATAATAAAGTGGATAGGATTTGTCTCTGCAGAACCTGCATCCTATCAGCTTAAACTGTGGTAAAATATTTGAGCTTCCATATCATCTGCCTTTCTATCTGTTGTTACTGAGACTGAACCTTTTAAGTTATACTTTCAAAAGATTCGGCCTCATGTCTTGATCAAGCTTAGCCTGAATGTTTATTATTTAAGTTGCTCGTCTGGTGGAATAGATTTTTGAAATACCAAAAAAAAAAAAAATTATTTTTCAGTACTTATATTTCAGATTATAGTGTAAGAAATTGGTTTCAAATATTTTTTAAGAATCGGAATTGTACCCTGGTATTAAACACACACCTATCTCCAGATGCTTAAACACCAATGTTAATGAGAATCGTATATCAAAGGATTTAGAGTTTTCGTTAATTTCTTAGTGCAGGAAAGTCAAATACAAATTAAATCCTCTCCTTATAAATCACTCTGAGAATTAATCTGATTTATTTTAATTTCAAGTTTTTCATTGTACTGTTTCCAAATATCGACGGATCAGCTATATATTGGAAGGATGCCATAATAGACAAATTATATTTATTTTTTCATAAAGTAATTAATGAAAACAAAAATTTTTAAATAAATATTATATTTTCAGCAGTGGCACTTGTTTATAGTCCATTGATTAATGATGGAGGCTCACAAAACACAAAATCATAGAGAAAAGAAAAACAGCGTGGTCATTGGAATACGGAAAAGAATAAATGAAAAGAGTCAGCACATCAAAAAGACTGAAGATCTTGAAATTGATTTATACACACACACACACACACACACACACACACACACACACACACACACACACACACACACACACACACACACACACATATATATATATATATATATATATATATATATATATATATATTCATATGAATAAATAAATATATATATTTATTTATTCATATACTTTTATACATATAAACAACATTATTTTCATATATGCCTAACGGATAGTCCAGTATAAATCGTTCTTTGTGGATATTTTCAGCATATAAGCAGTCCATATAATAAGCAGCTGAATCAAATTTTATATATATTCTTGTTCATCACGAATAAAAAATCTCTAATTTGCCATAAGCGATTTTTGAGTAAGGTATAAATATAATTTTAAAGCATGCCTGAATTACTTATTTTGTCTTAAACCTTTATTCAAAGTTTTCATTCAAGAACAAAATCTTCGTTCTACATATTAAATATTCAAAAATTTTATAGTAAATACATATCAATTCATTTAAAATCATAATTTTGAACGCATCAACCGCAGCATCATTTAAGTAATGCATGTATTTACAGATTTTTTTTTTTTACGATTTTAAAGTATATGCAAATAAACTACCCTTTACGCGGAGGGGCTGTTCGCACATTGAAACTCTTCCTCATAAAATGTTAGGGAATTTCATATCAAAAAACATAACGGTCCCTCATTTCACAGCAACTAAAACCCTAACTTTAAAATATCGCCAAAGCCGCCAAATCGGTAAATTGTCATTTTTCTCAACTCAAAGTACCTACTAAAAGGTTTTGAAAATATGAAAAAAAAAATTTCACTATCAGGCGAACATTTTTGCATATTATTACGGTTTCGACTTTCTGTTTAAATAAAATAATCATAAAATTGTTCCCCTATGAAATAAAGAGAACTCAAGAATTTCACGCGAGCAAAATATTTTATTTTATCGTGTTCCAAAAAGCTATTTTCGTTTAAGCTTCGCTTTCAAGATATTCATATTTAGAGAAAAATATGTAATCTCTTCGATTCTGTATTTTCTTCATTGCATTTCTAATAATATTTCTGGAAGATTAAGTCAACAAAACGACGATTTTCCTTTATCATTTAAGAGTAATAATCCTTGTCGTATCTTTTCCTAA
This sequence comes from Latrodectus hesperus, assembly GCA_037975125.1. NCBI lineage: Eukaryota > Metazoa > Arthropoda > Arachnida > Araneae > Theridiidae > Latrodectus > Latrodectus hesperus. The sequence continues at coordinate 6,941,671 of CM075857.1, read as the reverse complement.
CAAAGATATGAGGCACATTTATTTTTTAAAAAAATATTATTTTTTCTTGTTTTACATTTATTATTTCAAAACAAAATTATAAAAGTATGAATATTTTACGAAATAGAAAATTATTATTACTGAATTGGAAGGAATAATAAAGTGGAAGCTTTCTAAATGTTGTTACTGTATTGGAAAAATATATTATATTTACTATGAAAATTTTCTTAATTATATTTATATTTACTTATTTTGGTATTGCTCAGTATTATATAGATTATATTAGATTATTTCTGAATTATAATTTATAATCATAATTCTATAGTAAATTCATAATTTAGAAGCAGTCTGTAGCAAAGTGTTTAAATTGTTAGAATAAATTTGCTTGATCATACAGAAGATTTATAAATAAAATCTATGAATATATGCAGAAAAAAATTTCCAATATGTAATGAGATAATTTAAATTGATAATAATAATATAATCTAATTTAAAAGATATAATTTACTTAAAATATTTTCAATATTCTATATAAATGTATTACATTAAGCAATCACGAAAAAAATAAAGTATAGTTAAAAAGGAAACAAAACTTTCACACATTGCGCTGAATGACATATTTAATCAATATATATCATCAATTAATTTTTAACATTTACTTAGGCTTTAATTCATTTCAATTTTTTTAATACAGTATACATTTTTGCGAACAACATCATTATTTAAAAAATGCAATTATTTTAATTGAATTAAAATGCAGAAAATTTGTAGGCAAAATAAAAGAATGATAAAATTAATAGGTAAAATTGTTTAAAGTATATTCATAAAGAAATTGCTTAACAAATGTTTAAATGGATTGAATATTATTTGAAATCATGAATACATGAAGTTAAATAACATATAATCATTGACATTAAAATAAATAAGGTTTATTATTCAAAAGAAATATTATTTATTATTCCAAATAATATTAACATTTAAAATCACGAAAACACGATTTAAAATAAGTATTATCCAAATAAATAATATTTATCATCGAAATCAAATATTATACATTATTTTAAATAATATTAATATTTATTTTGAAATCATTATTATTTAATTTCAAAAATAATATTTAGTTTTAAATCTAATCAATATCATAACACTGATTTCAATTATTTATATAAAAGGTTTTATTTACATTTTTTTCATTTCATAAATTTATTTTTGTAAAAGTATTATCTATTTAGAAAAGAAACTAGTGTAGCAATGAGGGAGAGATTTACATATGATTAAAATTATAAAATAAACATAAAACATTTTTAATATATTCATTGATAAATAAATTTTTCAACAAATGTATGCATTTAGGATTATTTCTGCGTTTTTTTTTAGTTTAAAGTCCTTTTTCGACAGTTATCCCGTCTAATAATTGTCGAATCTAAACATATTAAACATTTATTTGAAGGCCGTAAATCACCAGGTTATACGACATTTATGTTGTGCAAAAACTCATACTTCATACATTGTATCAAAAGTCTCTGTTATCTTGCTATGAATGATTTATAGACTGTAATTTTTAGAACGTTTTCCAGGACTATTTATTTTTAATGCCAGTATTCTGTAGTTTTGTGAACTGTCCCGTATCTTACAACAAAAGTGAAATATTTCCTCCATTTTTTAATATTTAAAGGAAATATCTCTCTATGTAAGTAATATTTCTGTTATTTTTGCTTATTTTATTGGTGACTATCATTGATTAAAGTAAATAAACTCGAGTTGTATAGATCTAATTTTGTAAATTGTTATTTTTTTAAAAAAATGAATTAAACATTTTTTGAAACTTTTATTATCAACCAAAATAATTATGGAGATTTACAAGCATTATATAAATATTTAGAGAAGAGGATTTATGATTTTTCTAATTTTTACAAATAAATAAGAAGAGAATTCATAGATATTCGTATGTAAATTTGGAAAAATAAGTATGAGAGTTCAACAGAGAGACTAAAAGATGAATGTACAAATTGGACATTTTAAAAGCAAGATTTGTTGGGCAATATGTAAAAAGATAAAATTTGAAATTTCTTAAAAAAATATTATTAATGTAAAGAAATTCTGGTACATACATTCTTAAAGCTAAATATAGCCCAATTTTTATTTTTAATAAAAATAATTACATTGCTTACAAATTAATTAAAACTTTTCATCAAAACAATCATGATAGAATCATTTCAGAGAAATATGAGTATCTTATTCAATTATAATGGAAGATGGGCCCGATATATGCTAATTTTTGTAATCCTGAGTAAGGAACCATTAAAAATTGCCAGTCGCATGCAGTCTTATGCTTGAATGGCCCTTAGTTCAAATTAGTTCCATTCTAGTTTGAACTAAAGATCATTGTGGAGTCAAACAACAAAATGCTTGAATGGCCCTTAGCTCAAACTTTGAAGTATGGATCGTTGTTTTAATTTGAAACAAGGATCGCTGTGGTATCAAGCCACAAAATACTTGAATGGCTCTAAATTGAAACTTGTTCCATTCTAGTTTGAAATAAAGACCGTTGTGGAGTCAAGCAACAAAATACTTGAATGGCCCTTAGTTCAAAGTAGTCCCATTCTAGTTTGAACTAAAGATCGTTTTGGAGACAAACAACAAAATGCTTGAATAGCCCTTAGCTCAAACTTTGAAGTATGCATCGTTGTTTTAATTTGAAATAAGGATCGCTGTGGTAACAAGCCACAAAGTACTTGAATGGCCCTAAATTGAAACTAGTTCCATTCTAGTTTGAAATAAAGACCATTGTGGAGTCAAGCAACAAAATACTTGATTGGCCTTTAGTTTAAGCTAGTCCCATTCTAGTTTAAAGTAAGGATTGTAGTGGTGTCAAGTAAGAAAATGGTTGAATGGCCATTAGTTCAAATTAGTCCTGTTCTAGTTTGAAATACGTATTCTTATGTTGTCAAACAACAAAATGCTTGAAAGACACTTAGTTCAAACTAGGTCCATTCTAGTTTGATAGGATTAATACATTAAGTCTTTCAACGATACAGTGAAGTGTACTGATGAAAGACTTTCTGTATAATTCGGTTGACTTTATGCATTCTGAATGTATTTGTACAAAATTGCATGCCATTTCTCTGATATTTTTTTACAACTATACTAATATAAAAATATTTTATATTTGGAACGATAACTAAGCATGTTGATATTTTAAATTCTGATTATGTTATTGTTCTCAGTTTATAATTTATAAAGTATAGATAAATAAAATTAATATTTGTATTTAAACATAAAAACATACGAATAGTAAAGAGAACACATGCCTAACCTATAAGAAATGATTCGATGCTTCAATATGTATTTATCCTCGCGTTACATGTTTCAATATGTTAAAATTTTTAACTACATTAAATGATGATCTTATCGATAAAGAGATATTCGTTTCAAACTTGATAGTAAATAAAGTTGAAAGTGCTTAAATGAAAACAAAATTTATGTAAATGCCTTAAATATTTTTAGTTATAATGAGGATAAAATTTCTTAGGGTTTATAGTTTTCGCTTCTCAAAATTAAATAAAGTAAATTATTTCTTGGAATTTAATCTAAGAAATTTGTTATAATAGGCATAATTTTAAAAGGCAAATTAAAATATATTAATCAATAAGAGACAAAATGTGATACTTGGGAAATATTCTAAATAGTCAACCACTTATATTAGGTAATTATAACCTAAGATAACTTTAAAACAACAGCTTTAGTAAGTTTCATTACCTAAAAAGTTCAAGAGGTGACTTTAATTTAATTAAGATTTCACCGTTGGGAGTCTTATTTAGCTTTAGTGAAATCAAAGTGTTCTTAAAGCCTACTGTTTTCAGTTGAGTTTAAATTTAACAGTTTTGAGTTTATTCAAATTCTATTTGAGAGATAAGTATAATAAATTTAAAACTTTGTGTGTGTGTGTGTGTGTAAAGCCAAGCAAATGCCGAGGAGATTAATATATATATATATATATATATATATATATATATATATATATATATAATAAGCAATAAAAGCAATGAAATTATTTAGTTCTTTACATGTATGTTGCTTTAAAATTGTCTAAGATAAATTTAAAATGAAATTCTTGTCAGTGCATAGTATTTGAGTAAATTCTTTATTAAAAATTGTTTGATTTAAGCAAGATTTACTTTTCCATAAACTGAAGTAAAATTTTTGAAAATAACAATAGACTAAGTGATTAAATATTGGAGTTGAGAATGTCTGTTTTTTTTAATTACGATTTTCCGCTGTCATAAGTAAATAAGCATTCATTAATGTAATTTAAAGGTAGCATTGTTTACTGAAATTTGAAAATGTCTCTAAAGAAATAAATATGAGACTCCTGATTAAATATTTATAGATTTTATGCAAATATTTTTGAGCATTTTATTCAAAAAATATAAAAATAAGAGAAACGCGTTTAAATTGAAACAGAAAAATTGAGTGTAAGCTCTCGAAACTCGTTTCAGTGCAATGCACTTAAAAAAAATACAGATTTATACTATTAAATTCTTTTTATTTTTAATCTTCTATTGAAAACATATAATCAGAATAGGAGACCTGTTGTTAAATTAACTTACCTTAGCTAAAAGTTTATTGTTAATTTTCAGTAATTTCTGATTTTCTATGTTAATTTTTAATTATGCTTATTTTATCTCAATATAAATTTATTGAATTGAAAATTTTATTTTAAGTAATTTTATAAATTGTTCTAGTTCTTTCTGAAAACAAGTATTGTGACAAAATTATTTTCTTAAAAGTTAAAATATCTAACTTACGATACAAAGCAGAATAACTAAATTTTTTTCAGTTTTGTTGTTACTAATGACACTTGGATAAGCCAAGCTCGCTATGCCTTGGCTATGCGAATTTATGTCAATTGGGGGCATCTTTCGTTTAATCAGAACATAACAAAGGTGAAAGTACGACGTTTGCTCTACAAATCCTCCAATAGATGGCAGCACCAGACGATCAACTCCTTAATTTTTTGCATTGATCTGAAGGAGGAGTAAATTTCTTCAGACCATTGCACCCATGGTAACTGCTCAAGGACCGACCACAGGACTTTCGATTCCACAGATTTAACGAGCACGTATATCGCATGTACTCGGTGGTTCTTTGGCGGCATTGGGAATCGAACCCCACTCTTTAGGATGGAAGGCCGTTATCCTAACCACTATGCTACCACGGCCCTTTTTCAGTTTTAAAATTAGAAAATGAATTTAAATTATGATTATTGTTTATTGAAAGATATTTACCTTTATATTTATGTATTGTATAATTGGAGTTTGTGCATATCCAGGGCTAGGGAAAACATAAGGGCTGGCTCATCGCTTTGATGTGTCGCATGCCGCCTTGTCACCGGAGAGGGGAAGAGCGTGACGTCACTGGGCATCCACTCATTCTCTATGCTAGCTTGTATCTGATCGGAGCTTTCTCATTCATTTTGGCTTGCTTAATGTTAATGTTTTCATTTTATGCAAGAGTATTTTTTAGAGAGGAAAACATGACATCGTGTGCTGTTGCTAACTTTCTAACTGTTAAAGGAAATGAAAGACAAAAGATTACACCCGCAAAGACTTTATTTTCGGAAACTACTGTTAAAGCTATAATACATTTCACAGGAAATACTAAAGCGGCTGCATTTTTTTTATTAATCGATAATTTATTTGATATTATGAACAGATCCGTACGAATACCTCCCCGTAACAAGCCTATAAAAGCTGCTTTTGGAGTGCAAAAATACTTTGATACTCAAAAAGAAACTTTAAACGCAATCAAGGAGGAAGTTTTCAATTTACGTGTATTTGGAAAAAAATCGGTTTTGCCTTTTCAGAAAGGATTATTGTTTCAATTCATTCTCTTTATGGATTATATGAAGACTTAAAATCTATATAAAAATGTATCTTATGTTTTAACAAGTAGACTTACTCAAGATGCACTCGAAAACCTCTTCAGCCAAATTAGAGGTCTCGGGAGATTCAATGACCATCCTTCTTATGAAGTAATTATTCGATTAAAAAAATATTGTTCGCCAATAAATTACCTAATTTGTCACCGAAATTAAACTCTTTAGAAAATGGACCAGACGTTTATTTAACAAGTGAAATGTTAGACTCTGCATTTAATGTAAAAGAACGTCAAGAAATTATCAACTCTTTTGATTCTCAAGATGATGAATTAAATTGTGAATTCTTAATTAATCCCTTACCTTTATCTTGGGAAAATGAACTTGCCTCTTTCAATCCAAATTGTGATACATCTCCATTTGAAAAAGAAGCTATGGTTTATGTGGCAGGTTATATTGCTTATAAAATTAAAGATAATTCACTTGGAACTATATCAAGAAATTCAGTCGATATGCCCAATCATTCCGAGTGGATTAATTTAATTTTGTTGGGAGACTTACTGTTCCAACAAAAGCATGGATGGAAACTATAAAACAAATGGACATAATGTTTCGCAAATTTCATGGCGACACATTTTCTAAAGGGAAAAATGTCATAGCAGCATTAATAAATGAAACAGAGTCTTCTTCTCATACTGTAAATCAAAAGGCAATTAAACTTTTTTGTCGCTTGAGAACATTTATACGAATTAGGTATTTAAATAGAAATGCAGCGATAGTATCTCATAATAGAGCTCAACAGAAAAACAAGAAATGGGTCAATAGTCAAAAAATCAAGATAAGCTGAGGCTAATAGGTAAATATATTTTTATATTGGTTATACAATTTTAAGTTAATTTCAATATTAATAATAATTTTTTAGGGTTTATTAAATAATAATTGCAAATTTACTAATTATTTGAGAGGCATTTTTAGTTTTTTTTCACTCTGATTAAAAACAAAATGAACTTAAAAATAAAAAGTAAGTATTTTGCTTAGAGACTCCAGGCAGCTTATTCTCCTTGGATGCCTGACTACGTCATCAACGGCTATTTCCGGTGACAGTTTTGGGGAGCATTTGAGCTAGCCCTTCTCTTTCCCTAGCCCTGGTGGATAGCACACTCTTGACTATAAGTTAAAATACTGCGTCTATCGTAATTTTCGATCAAGTTCAATATGTGCTCCCTATTTACTTTTCCTATTCCTACATATAAGAGTAGGCGGCTTCAAGGCAGCCTATCCCTAGGACCACCTGTATTAGGACACGGAGAGAAGAAAAAGTATTAATTTTAAGAGACAGTAACTGAATATCCAGTAACATCTAAACCTGATTACTTGAATACCTTTGATTATTCTGAGTAAAGTAGATAAGAAAAATCGCTAAAAAATTAAAATAATATAAAAATTAACTTTATATTACATGACATTAAAGGAACGAAATATTCGAAAATAAAAAGACAACGACTTTGATTTCAAAATAAAAAAGACAAAATTAGAACATAATATAATTAAAATTGAATGAAAATTTTAATTTTTATTAAGTAATTAAGAGTCAATGTGATAACATTCTTTAAACTTAAATATTGTCCTAATACTCAGAATAATTTAAAAAAAAAATTTTTTTTAGATTAAAACTCATAAAGCCTTATTAATTCAAATTATGTAAATTTTAACAACAATGCAAAATATGTATTTAAATACTCTAAATAAAAAATATGTATTTAAATATGCAGTTTATTAAAACTCCAACTTACGAAATTATTAAATATGTAAATTTTTCCAATCATTAATAAAAATTAGTAAAAAATGTTATCGCAAGTTATATACGAAATTACGGGAAATAAATTTTAGTTTTATAATTTACAATAATTTTATTAATAATAATTTTATTTATAATAAATGTAAATTTATAATTTACAAACTAGCTGACAAATAAAAAGTCTAAAACGTTAACTTTCTTCGTATTATCATTCATTTTAACGTTCATTTTACCACCAGGTTTTAAGCAAAAATTTCATTTCATTATTCAATATTTATAAATATTTAAATCAAGATAATTATGTATCCTTCACAGAGTATTTATTAAACAGTCATACATTCCTATTGCCATTCTTCGAGTTTTCTTTTTCGCTAATTTTCTCAATTTCGGTTCTAAACTTGTTCAGGAAAATACGAATTGCGAATATGACTCGGATATATCATATTAGGCATCATTGCAGCTTCACGTCTATTAAAAGGGTATTGTTTTCTTTTTAATGTGAGTTAAAACAAGATTTATTGGAAGAAGCATTTACAGTATAAAAAAAATCTGCAACAAAAACGTCCAAAACATTCTTCCTTTTCACTCTGAGCTCTTTTCTTGAAAATGGAATTTTTAACTTCTTTTCATATGTAAATACTACTTTCCACTTTTTAAAATTAAATCATTCCACAGCTGCCACCATTTTTGGTGCATGTTTTCTTTGAAGTTTTGGGCTTTTGGCCCATAAAAAGATAAATGAATGCTTATAGTAGCATGAAAGTTTTATTTATGATGAAAATAATGATTTTGGTACAAACTAAACTAATAAAAAATATCTAAAAATAAATATAATAATACATCATCTACAATTTTTTTATATTGTTGTTCACACAGTTCTACCAGATCAATTCTTTCTCCATCTTTTCTGCTTACCATATTTGGTAATTTATCAACACACGTGAAAAAACTAATTCTTTAAGATGTAACACAGGAATAACTTTGAAACACTTTACAAATAGTCAATTAATTAATTGAGGTAAAGACAGCTATTTAGTTGCGAATCACCAGTTATTCCGTTTAAGACTGGTCTTAATGCTATGAAATCGCCCAATAAGTGGCAATAATTTTATCGAATGAATTTATTTTCATTAAAACTCCTTCTGTGTCCAAAAGATAAAGAAGCAGTGTTGGAAATAAATCATGAATTATACAAATACTTGAAAGTTTAATTGTTGGATCAAGATACTTAGAAATATAGAAATTTATGATAAAATATCAAAACAATGTGCATTTATGATTTAATGTGTTAAAAGAGACAAGCATTGAATGGTTCAATTCTGAGCAAGAGCAAATTAAATTGAAATTTATTGAAAAGATTTAGTGAAACAAAACACTTTTCTTGAAATTAGAGGCACGTTGCTATGTTTTTGTTATTAATCCCAGATTATTTTACAAAGGTACACCATAACCATAATTCCAAAAATATATAAAAAAAAGTTTGTATACAAAACAAATATACAAAAACAATACAGAATCTTGAAGGACCTTGTCCTTCTTAAAGTCCAAGCAAACTAAAATACGAATTAGGATCAACCTGTCACTGTCGAATTAGTGATCGAATTAGGATCACACTAAGGACGCTCATTGAAGATCTTCTGTCCCTGACAGAAAGTAAGAGCTCTGATAAGGCCACTCATAAGACGAGAGAAAACCGTTTGATATTTACCATTCGAAAGCCGAATGGACCCACCGGGATTTCTTCCAACAAAGCACTACAGGTGATTGGGGGCACAAGTGATTAGGGTATTTGTCTTCAAACAGGAAAGGCCCAATTACATTCCCAATGCCGCCAAACATTCACCGATTACATGCGATATACGTGCTCGTTAAATCTGAGGAATCGAAATCCCTGTGGTCGGTCCTTGAGTATTTACCGGGAGTGTAATGGTCTAGAGAAAATTCCCCCTTCAGATCAATGTGGAAATTAAGAGAGTGCATCCTCTAGTGGCGCCATCTATCGGAGGAATCTTAGAGCTAAGTTGTACTTTAATCTTCGTGATGCTCTGGTTAAATCATGGGTGTCTAAACTATGACGGTTCGTGGGCCACATGGCAAAAAATTTTTTTGCTGGGCCGCACATACAATATTTTTTCAAAAAATTGAAATAAAAATTAACTCTATGTAGTTTTATTAAAATTAACTTCTTTTTATTATAATTTTTTTATTTTTTATTTGATATGTATAGGTACATATTTATTTTAAATTTGTAAAAGTTTCGTTTCATTTAGTTTGGATTTCATAAAGATGGAAAAAATTATCAAATTAATGAGATGGATGAATTTGCTTTTGTCGAACAAGCGAATCGGGATCCGGTTCTATAGACGAGGTTGCTAAGAATTCAAGCCTCGGTATTCAAAGGGTTAAAGAGTTAAATTTTAATTTCAAAATAAATATCAGCAAATCAATTATATATGAAAAAATTTCAACATTAATTTTTTTAACAAAAATGTAAAAATTTAAATATTTTCATAATTTGCGTTTGGGCCGCATTTTAAAGGCTTTTGGGCCGCACTTTAGACAAGCATGGGTTAAATGAAAGACGTGCCCTACTGACTTAAATTCACATAGCCAGTGGCAAAGCGAGCTTGGCTTGTCCAAGTGTCATAAATAACAATAGGTGATTGAAAGGAATCCTTCCAAGTCGGTTTAATTTTATCTTCCTAAAATAGGAGCTGTTGGTATATGTGAGAGTCCCACATTTCCGCTTACCCCAACAAGAGATGGAATCCATTGAAAAGAAATATAGGGATCAGAAGAAAGCCTGACGAGAAGATCTAAAATGTTCATGCTTCTCTCGTTCTTTATCGCATCCCAGTTAGATATGTATTGTATTCAAGCACGACTGTCAATCAAAATGCAAGCATCATGCATTTGGCCCTTTTCTGTAATACGAAATAGATAATTGGTGATGCATATTGTCTAATGGATAGAATCTGAAACTAAAACCAATAAAAAAGATTCATATTTAACGATAAATATAAAGGAAGATACTCCTCATGTGAGTTTATGCATATTAATATACCAGACATAAAATATATTAATATACTGGATTCTAAGTTAGTTAACGAATTAAGAATAGAGATACATACATGCAAGATGATTATGGTGTTAACTTTATATAATCAAAGAAGAAAAAGATTTCATTTTGAGATTGTTAGGAAAATATTCAAGAAAGAATATGAGAATGAAACGTTCAACATGGAAATCATGCAATTCTGTTAGGGTATTGCAAAATTAGAAATAGTCAGGAAATTTAAATAAAGAAAATAAAAATATATTTTTAGTTTTCAAAGCTATTAAAATTTTTATGGGTAACCAGAAACTAAATGTGTGTGTGTGATTCAAAAATAGAAAATCAAAGCATATTGATAAGAATAGTTAAGGTAATACATGGCATTTGGACAAAGAAAAAGAGAAATTTTTTATATACTCAAAATGTTACTCAAAATGATTCTCGTAATTATATGATTTCGTAAATCCGAACAATTTTTAAATTGCTTTATAATGATTCATAGAATTTTGACTGTGAACACCTATTACAGTATTTTCATTTTAGAACATTAATATAATCACCATTTTTAATCAATTAAAGTGTAATAATTTTCAGTTTATTATTTGATTTAGAGAAATATATAATCAAAGATAATATTTTTAGCATATCCAGAAAAATCTATAACTACTAAATGAAATTTAAAATAAAATACATTCTTTATGAGATTGTAAATAATATAAATTCGCAAAACCACTAAGTTTGGATGAATGTGTTTTTTAAGACATAACTCATTTATTAGCCTGATATTGGAATGTTTCTAAAAAATGTGAAACGTTAGGAAGTGGAACATTTATTGTAAGTCAATGAAACACACATTTGTCGTTAGTCAATAAAACATTTCTTGTTCAAATTATTTTCAGAAAAAATTTGTTCACTTTCAAAGTGAAAGAGTAGTAATTTCAATCGAGCTTTTAAGGCTATTTTACATTCAACATTTAATGTTGATATCAATATATTATAAAGGAGTTAAAAGAAAAAGGCAAGAAATATATACAAAAATAATCAACTTAAAATATCATTTGAGGCATTTGTCACGTGGCAGTCATCATAACTTATTTAATATTTATATAAATAATAATAGTGTGAAAGTCGATAAATAGTATCTGGTAAAATTTAGTGATTGAAGAGAGTTTGAATTTAATCTTTATACGTACTGTTTCATCAATGAATATCAAAATGTATATTTTTCACCACAAAAATCAGATTAGATCCTGGGTGATTTAGAAAAACCATGCTTAAATATTTGTATCTATTTTTTTATAATGGTTATAAAAAAGCTGTAAATCTTTCTTTTAAAAATTTGATTAAATGATCAGATTAAATTCTGGAAAAACTAAGTGTCATAGGTGAATTTGTATTCTCATTTTTAAATCTATTTTTTTATTTAATAAATTCAAAATAATATATATAATATTCAACTTATTGATTAATTTTTTTTCCAATGGCGGGCACACTTGGGTGACGAACCCTATGCCACAACAAGGCTAGAAACTGCTACTCATTTGTCGTTACCCAGCGGGCACCTGTGAACCAAGTCACGGAGGCGAGTAGCGTTGCCCACGCCATACCACCACAAACCCGTTTATAGGGTGGGCCACATTCATACAACATCACAGAAGAAAGGACAGAGAAACACAGAGAGAACAGAGAAAGAAAGTTACATTCCTGCCCGAACCCAAGACCAAGGATTCGAACCCAGAACCCACAGCTCATGAGTCAGGAGCGCTAACCACTCAGCCATCGGTCGGCTAATTGATTAAATTAAATTCGGGAAAAATCAAAGGAAATAAGAAAATGTATTCTCTAACTTTTGTATCTACATTTTATTCAATGAATAACGTAAATTTTGACTTTTTTCACGAAAATCAGATGAAATTCTGGAATAATTTTGGCGTATTATAACTTATGTTATAATTTTTATACTTAAATTTAATTCTGCGGACATCAAAAAATATACATTTTTTTCGTAAAAATCAGATTAAACAAGTCACTCAGATTAATTCTGGAAAACTTAGAGGTTTAGAAAAATTTGAGCTCTAAGTTTCATGCCTATTTTTTATTTAAAGAATATCACAAGTTGTATATTTTGCTTCAGGAAAATAAGATTACATACACACTAGATAAAAAGTCTTGTTTTTAAATTCTTGCTTAATTTTGATAAATATCATATGTTTTTGATTTACAAAGATCTTATAGCACTGTAGAAATAACTAATAACTTTTCAAATAATATAAATGATCTAAATTATTAGGACTTTTTAAATGTTAATATAGAAAACGAGAATTTTCTTACGTATCATGTTACATATATTCTAGTATTAAAGTAATAACTTAATTCATAAAATTATTCAAGATTCCACTGAGTATATAAATTATGTCTTTTTTACTATTTAATATTACATTAAAATTTAATTATATAAAATAGAGAAATTTATATGGGCCTCCAATTATTTCCAAAATTTATTCTTATATTCTAATCACTGGTGCTGCCATCTAGATATATGTAGCGAAAGTACATACTACATAGTATAATTTTTTATTCATCTTCCTTTAAATTCATTCCAACTTCCGTAAAATGATGAAATATTTACAAAGATTTAAGTTATAAATTTCAGCGTAGAAAGATGTATAGGCATGGAACCAAAAATTACTCGAATAATAGAGCTAAGAATTTCTAATTATTTCATATTCCCGAAAAGCATGATTTATAATTATTTAAAACTAATTATACAATGAAATTTAACTTTACCAAAATAGAATGAATAAATTTGATTTACATTCTTCATATTCCTTTCAATTTGCTTTTAAATATGCTTATGTTTGTTTATACAGAGTTAATTATAATATATCACAATTAGAAATTGATTTCTACTATAATATTAGAGCCATAAAATAGGATTTGTGTTACATTGTTATAATGACTTATACTGCATTTATTTTTAAAATTACAGAAGATATATCAATACTGCTTGAATTACAGAATCTTCAATTTAAAGAATATTTTTTTCCATGAATAAAACTTAAATTTTTTAGCATTAAAAATGCTATTAAATTTTTTAATAAGAAAACTATTTCTAAATTTAAGTAAAAAATATTTATTTTTAAAATTATTTTTACTATTAGCGTTAAATGTCTTACGACATTGTTTCTTAATTACTAAAACAGTTAAGTTTTTTATTATAGATTACATATACGAAATAATGGATTTAGAAATTAAACATTAAATTATTTATTGCATTTAAATTTGGTGTTTTGTTCACCTGCTTTGCATATTGAGAATAGAATTAATTTTAAATGATAAATAAGCAAACATGAGCAGTAATTATTCGATATTGTTTTAAAAGCAAATATTGTATCATTTACTATAGCAATTAGGAAAGATGAAAGTAAGTTATTCATAAAAATGACTTTGAAAAGTTATAATTTGCTTTATAAAATTAAAACATCGGAATTGAAAATTCAATTAGCTACTGGCGGTAGCATTTAATTAAAACATGAATTAACTTAACATTTTATATTTGATAACAACATTTATTGTATTTATTGACTTGTGGCATGATTAGTAATTTTCCCTTTCTTCCTATCCATTTTTATATTGCTTGGATGCATAGAATTTGAATAAATTACAATGAAAATTTTATATGCTTAGCACAATTTATTTGGAATGCTAATTATTTTTACATAAATAACTCTAATTTCGAGAAAATGTAAGAGGTTTAATTAAATTAAATATTATGTATTCGATTTAATGAAAGGATACTTAGTATTTATAAAATAAAAATTTGTATAACAACAACTTTGGGATTTACATTCTTAATTTATTATATTTCACAATTTTATTATGAACAACATATATTTGGAATAAAACATTCTTTCTATAAATCTGAATTTTAATATGTAAATTATTAATCAAGAGTTCTAGATTTATTGAATACTCTGGGATTATATTAAAAACAAAAAGTATATACAAAACAAATTTGAGATTTGGTTATATTTGGTTTCGCATCACATATTTTTCTAATAGATAATAATATTCTAGTTAAATTTTAGAATTATTTTAAAAAATAGAGAACCGAATTTTAAGTTTTTTTTTATTTAAAAACAAAACAAAATAAAATGATAAAATAAATTCAAATAAAAATTGTTTATCCGATTGATTTATTTTATCTATAGTCCTCTCAAAAATATTAAATAATTGAATGATGAAATTCCATTTAAATGCAATTTATTATTATTTTTTTTATGATTTTTATAACTGATTTAATTGCAATTTAAATCAGTGACAAAAATAGTATTTTAAATGCAAAAATGATTGCATTATCAATTTTTTAAGTAAATCTGAATGGCAAAGTCCTATCAAATATTGAATTTTTATTTAAAAGCAAAATAAGCATATGTGCTAAAAATAAAATATTTTTATGAATGCAAGAATGGTAAGATTATCAACTATTTTAATAAAAATGAGCAATTAAATTAAAACATGGATTAAATAAAATGTAGCTTAATATAAATATAGTTATCTTTTTTAATTATTTTTTAACTTATAGTGAACGAAATTAATTGTTATACTTAATTAAAATATCGGATCTAAAATTTATAAAAAAATGATTTGTCTCAAATTATTTTCTTTGCTTATTTGGGTGTTCATTTAATATTAGAGCTTTTACATATTATTTTATAAATACCTTTACACATCACATTTTATCTTTTTAGCTATCATTTAATTAATTTTATTAGGAATTCAAACTATTGGGTAAACTTAGTCATCTTATTGTGAAACTGACGTTAATTTGAACTTAGTATTCGGCAAACTTGCGTTTTCCAATATTGTTGTTAAACAAAGTGTTCCTTGTTCATCTTATAAGAAAATCATTGATGTGTTTAGTCACTTAAATCTTATATTTAATATTTTTTATCATTAAACTTTCTCATAATCTACTGATTTTTAAACCAACCACATTCAATTAAATTTTTATCGAATTTTCATAATTTTTATTTTTCAAAATATTCACTAAAATTATTTTCAATAGTTTAAAAGCATATATCTAAAATAAATTTTAATAATATAAAAACAGGCAGTGGATATAAATTATAAAAATAAACATTTTCATAGCATGAAATTTATAATATGATAAAACATTTTTTGTATAAATTTAATGACTAAAATAAAATGTATACAATTTAAAATAAGAAACAATTTTCTAAAGGATGTAACTTAGGTACAAATATTCATTTGGGGAATTATAAATTTAATTACTCTTTTGTTTTCGAAAAATAATTCAACTAATAAAAAATAAATGTAATTTTTATGCTAGCTTTCATCTTATAAGAAATCTTTCTAAATACAATCTTTCTTAAAATATTTAAGTGGAAATTATCATTTTTCTCTGTATCTTATATTCTTTTTTATTCTTTAATTTTCTTCCTTCTATTTTTTTCACATTATTTTTCTTTATATTTTCTCCTTATATTTATTTTATATTCTCCTTTGTTATAACAAAAATTAATACATTTTCTATAGATTTTACATTTTATTTTTACAGAAAAAAGATTCCAAACAAAAAAACAGATCTAAAGATGTTAATTATTAGTTATTTGTAAAATTAAATAGCAAATTAAGCAGTTTATAAGCAAAGTCGAGATTCTTCGCTTCTAAATGAGGACTCTGTGAAGAAACAGTTGTATCTTAGAAATTTTCTCTCCACATTGTAAAGTAAACTCGGTTATTTACTTAGCTTTCAAGGTACATTATGGATAAAAAATTATTATTGGGCTTAGAAAGTAATTTTCAAATATGACAAAAGATTTCATAACAAAAGATGCCTTGCTGCATTAAAAAAATGACGTAATACTTTTTAAACTTCTTTAGGAAAATATCTTTAACTTAGTAGAATAACAACTCATTCAAAAAATAATAACTTTCTATTTCTTTGACTCGATTTAATTAATTTCTTAGGATTAAAGAAATTTGTATAAAAATTTAATCATGGGTACTTTTTTATAAGAAGCTTTTTTTCAGTCATAAGATATAATCTTCATCAAACATAGAAAATTACTTACATGGCTTTGTCAGATCATTGGATTAAAATAATGCAATTTTAATTACCTTCTTGATTTTGCGATGAGTTACTTTAATTTAAAGATGCGCACAAATTTGATAAGATGTTACGATTATCTTCTAATAGGGAAATAATTTTACAATTTTAATCTTTTTATATAGTAAATATATCCCATGAAAGAATTAGAAAAGCAAAAATATTTATAAATAAACTTTGGGCTACATAATACAGTACACGTATAACAAGATTCGAAACAAATCAAAATGTGCCAAAATGATTCTTTGGCTACTTTAACTCGTTGGAATGACAGAAGAAAACATGGAATATGCTTTTGGAACACACTTCGGTTGCATGTAAGAGACAAAAAATAGAATTTTTAAGAAAGGTTCCTCAACAATTAATATGTCTTGATCAATCTATTGTGATTTCAAATTGAATTCATAAACTGTAATTTATGTGCAATAGTATATTTTCATGATGAACTCTGGATTACTTCAAGAGTTCCCTAGTCTCCAAACCTAAAATCGCTTGGTTTCACATTCTAAACTTAATCGTGATACGTCATTAAATAATATTTAAATTTAAAAACCCTAGGTGTCCAGGTTGATTAAGGTATCGCTCTCATCATTGAAAGATAGTGTTTTAAAATCCCAACTTTCTGCAATATCTGTCTTGTTCATTTAAGGTAATTGAAACATGTTCTGTAGATCATAGTTGCATTGTCCTCCAAGTGAAATGATATCTCTGGGGCTTTCAGATCAAGTATTGAAGATCTTCAGCTTAGTCGCTGCTTTTAAATTCCGGAAATGCCTACACAGCAGCTTCCATCTAACTGAAAAAGCATAACTCTGGGCTTTGTTCTGGGAAATATATCGGATCATACTCACATTTGATTTAAATCATTTTTAAATCAATCTTGATGTTCAATAAACCACTTTCACTGATCTGTATAGCATTTTTACACTTAAGAAAAACAGATCATTGGCTTACGCACTTAAAATCAATGTAATGAAACTCATTTCGCGTCACTTAGCTAAGAGACCTATAGTCTCATCATTAGTTATTGCAACATTTTGCTGTCTTACAAAGAGGCTATTTTTCAAAATTAATGTTGGCTATTTTGCCATAATGTTAATAATCTAAATCGGTCATTATTTGCTGTCCTGACGAATCGATGATTTAGTTCCGCTTGGTGCCCAAGACTTAGTGTCCCTTAAAATAGACTCCACAATCTAGATGTATCAGTTAAATTAGCACTACAATATCAAGGCCCTCTGGTTTTCTATTCAGCAGTATGTAGGTTAAAATCCTATACTGGGCATGGATATTTGTAATAGTTAGGAAAACTATTTTAAAAATAGGTCTAGGTCAAATTAGTCCTCGTGTGCGAAAAATGACTGACTTTCAAACAAAATTCTCAATAATATTCTCTACACTTCATTGTATTTGTCTAGACTAAAATCGACTGATAATACGACAAACAATGGATTCTAGCACATGACGTTATCTTGATTTTCTGCAAAATCTGAGCACCTGAATTTTAAAAATTGAGACAGAATATAATTTTTCGAAATTCATAATTCTTGCTACTTAAACCATTTTTGTTTTTTACAACAGGGATTGTGAATTGCTTACGAATTTCTTGTCTGCTACGCTTTAAATTATGGTTATATTTAAGTGGAACAGTCAGTGTTTGTATTTCCATAATTTATTTAAAAAATACCTAGATATGTTCTTTTAGATGACAGTTAAAAATTCAAGATTAGTTGGCACATTTGAAATACGAGGTTATTTTTTCTGTAGTGTATTAATACACAGCTAATAGAAAAACATCCAAGCTTCAAATTGATGTGAAAGAACATATAATCATTCAGAGAATTAATTAATCATTAAGAGATGGAGAAACAGATTGGGTATGTTTCTCCATCCTTCATATTTATTAAAACATAAATTTAGTTTCAATGGTAGAACCTGCAGTAATATATCATTAAATTCTAATAGCAATCGAAAAAAAGTGCAGCAAAATTAGCACATGTACATGAATTATGTCTGAGTTTTAAATTCATAACATTGCAACCAACTAAAAATATACCTTATACTTATGGACATTACTAAAGTAAAAAAAAAATAACCATAAAAATACCATTCAATTTAGCTCTGCAATCAACATTATTTTAGTTTTAGTCATCTTCCTATAGCAAACTTTTTCATATGAGAGCTTATTTGAGAAAATTCCATAGTGTGTAAAACCCTGTAGTTTTGCACAATTCTGTTGTTGTTGTTGTTACTAATGACACTTGGACTAGCCAAGCTTGTTATGCCTTTGGCTATGCGAAATTAAGTCAATTGGGAGCGTCTTTCGTTTAATCAGAGCACCATAAAGGTGAAAGTACGACTTTTGCTCCTGAAATCCTCTGATAGATGGCAGCACCGGATGATCTATTCCCTGAATTTTGGCACTGATCTGAAGGGGGAGTAAATTTCTACAGACCATTGCACCTATGGTACCTGCTCAACGACTGACCACAAGACTTTCAATTCCACAGATTTAACGAGCACGTATATCGCATGTACTCGGTGGGTCATTGGCGGCATTGGGAATCGAACCCCACCCTTCCGGATGGAAGGCCGATACCCTAACCACTAGGCTACCACGGCCCTTTGCACAATTCTAGATAATTCTTCGACCCATTATCTAGTATTGGGATAAAATAGGAATAATTGAAGTCATTTACACGTCGAATAATATTGAATCATATACAATTTGAATAGGACTCAAAACGTGCTACGAGTGAAAATTTCTTAAGAAGAAAAGACAGTATGCATTGTGAAATATTTGGACCCTGGTTGCCTAGAGAAATAAGGGTCCTTCGCTTAGCAGGATGTTTCTGAGTTCGTTTCTGGGTTCGGTTTTCACTTAAGCCAATTATAGCATGCAACATATATCGTAGTGACATGTGCTTCAAGGGAAATAATAATCTTAAGGTGTCAGACAAAGATTTGGAGTTCCTGTTTATGCCAGCTTTTAAATAAAGAGGATTCACTTTCGGTATGATAATAATAGACTCATTGTGTGTGGTTACTAACTGCACTAAACACCATCGAATTTATAGAGATGAAAAATGAAATAATCTTAAACATGCAGAACTTAAAAAAAACATTAAAATGTTGATTTATTCGAGTTTCCGAAATTACCCTTTCAGTAAGTAATATTCATAGAGTTACTGAATATATTTTGCACACTTTTACCACGTTTGCTCTACGGATATTCCATATGTGCCTATCAATATGAACATGCTTTTATCTAATATGCGTTAAATATATGTTCTCGTGAAGAAAGAATACATATATTTCAAGAAAGAAGGAACTCAACAATATCATTGAATGCTACGAGCAAAAAGGAAAATTATATATATATATATATATATATATATATATATATATATATATATATATATATATATATATATATCTATATATATATATATATATATATATATATATATATATATATATATATATATATATATATATATATATATATATATATATATATATATATATATATATATATATATATATATATATATATATATATATATGTATGTATGTATGTATGTATGTATGTATGTATGTGTGTATGTATGTATAAGCTCTGGTAAAAATAATTGACTAAACATTTCATTTATTATGACAGCATCCAATGGATATATTCTCATTTCGTTCCACAAAAAAATTAGCATAAGAGATGATATCGAAATGCTATTAGTTTTTGTAATTTTCATTAAAAAATTATAAATTGTGTCACAGTGACATATCCTGCAAACATAATGCTAAATTGGTAAGAAGAAAATTTAAAAAAAAATACTTTTCCTTATGAAAGTTTTTCGTTTTCTCTTTTTGTGTATTAAAGTCATTATTTCTTGTCCGTTAAGCTTTCTTGTAATTCCTTTTTTATAAAATTTAATTAATAATTCTGAATATTACTAAGAAGTTATTGAAATGAAAAGATAACATAATTATTTTAACGAATCAGTGCTTTTTTTTTCATTAACCAATCAAGATAAATAAAGATACATAAAAGTTAAATAAATTTTTAAATAATTAATTTTCGTATTAACTAATTTAAAACGTATACATTCTTTTTGATTTCACATTTCTTATTTCAATTGAATTTTTTATTTGACAACAGTAAAATATTTATTCTTAAGTATAGAAGAAAGTAATTAA
Organism: Latrodectus hesperus; assembly: GCA_037975125.1. Lineage (NCBI taxonomy): Eukaryota > Metazoa > Arthropoda > Arachnida > Araneae > Theridiidae > Latrodectus > Latrodectus hesperus. The sequence continues at coordinate 6,920,634 of CM075857.1, read as the reverse complement.
CTTGCAATTCAAGTAAATTGAAAAAAAATAGGTTATTATATTTCCATGCATTTTATGAGTAATTAATACACTCAACTTATGTGCCGAAGGGACTAAATACAGAAACTGTTTCTCTCACCATTCTCATCAAGCGGAAGATAACAGTTGAGCAGGTCAGTACAGATGCGGGAAAGTGAATAAGTATCGTCTTTCAATTGTTCAAGTGGGTTGACGAGGGAAGATGGCGCCTGATTTCACAAGTCCAAATCGATATGTCACTGAATGGTGTGAAACTCACACGCCTTAATAATTACTTTAAATAAAGCCCCCACTCACTGAGCGTATCCACGTAAGCTCCTAAGCTATAAAGTTCTAAATATACCCTAAGCTATGAAGTACTAAATATATCCTAAGCTATAAAGTTCTAAATAAATAAAAGATTAATAAATTTAGTAGAGTTTCGAAATTCCTATTTATTACATTACTTCCTTGTTTTCATTTGAATTGATGGATTAGATAGAATGTGCGTCAAAATAAGGCGTAAACTGAAACAAAAGTTTATTCTTATATATTTATTTTATTGAAAAATTAATTTTGATACGTTTTTAAGTGGATTTCGGTTATAATATTTTTGTGTGTTCATTAAAATACTCTTACGATTCATTCAAATAAGGTATTTAATATAAGCGTAGACGCCCAACTTGTCTAGTGTTCAGCGTGTCTGACTGCGGATAGGTAGGTCCTGGGTTCGAATCCCGGTTTGGGCATGGATGTACTTTCATAAGCAAATTGCGTCTAATTTGAAAGATGCCATCAGAACTACGATTTAAGAGATTCTTATCGTCATGGTAGGTGCAGCCGTTTTAACCGCCATCTGCCGCATGCAAAGTCTCATCGTGTGCGAAGGAGGTTAGGTAGAGAATTTGTGAAATACAAATGCTTTATTTTATGCTGTTTCTCTGTTCTTTATGGTTGTCCTCACTCTTAGCTTATCTAACGCCGGTGATTTTCATGCTAAAGTTGCCATTCGAACGCTATTTATCGTTTCTCACAATGGAAATCGCATTCCAATAGGAAAAAACTTAGTGTTCCATTTAATATATTCAAAATTTTCTCACTGTAAGCGCTACTATATGAGTGAGTAACCCCATCATTCTTTTCCATATTATTCTTGAGACATACTTCAAAATATTTTATGACAAAATTTCATTCAGTTTCTGGGAATGGTATGATAATTAGGGGCCTAAATTTCGGGATAGTTTTTCATAATCACCTTGTAGATATATACACTACTGGCAATTATAATTGCTACACCAAGAAGGAATGCAAATAACAGAACGATATTTATTGGACACATACATTATAGTGGAAAGAACAAGTGATTAGATTTGCAGGAGATTAGGATGTATAGATCTTGAGAAATCAGTACCCATAGCAGCCACCTCTGGATGCAATAACAGCATTTATCCGCCTAGGCATGGAATCAAACAGAGATTGCATGGCAGGTACGGGGATCTCAGTCCATGCAGCTTCAACACTATGCCACAGTTCATCGACAGTAGTGGATGAAGAGTGATGGCGTGCCAATCGCTCGGCAACCATTGACCACACGTTCTCAATTGGTCACAGATCAGGAGAACGTGCTGGCCAGGTTAACAGTCGAACCTGTTCTGTATCAAGGAAGCTCAGAACAGTACGGGCAACATGTGAAAGTGCATTATCCTGTTGAAACAAAGCATTAGGGAGGCCTAGAAGATAGGGTAGAGCCACGAGCCTTAACACATCGGAAATGTAACGATTGCTGTTCAAAGTGCCGGTAATGCGAACAAGAAGTTTCCATATATATATATATATATATATATATATATATATATATATATATATATATATATATATATATATATATATATATATATATATATATATATATATATATATATATATATATATATATATATATATATATATATATATATATAAACTCTGAGTGTGTGTGATAATTCTGAAGTTCGTGACCAGTTGCGACAAACATTGGAGCAAAAACTTCTTTGAGGCCCCCTTCTGCTTCACAACAGCATTTTCAATTGGATTTGACAAACGATTACATGCGATGAACATTTAAAAAAAACGTTCTATTCGGCTTGGTGTAACTGCCGCGTTTGCTCCTGTCCTAGACACGCTCTGGTGACAAATACTTAAGCCTGAGACGGACTTATGCAGAGAAATGCAGGCATTCTTTTGCAAGTAAGAGAATTGCTTGCTTTATTTTGAATAAATATCTGTTTTCCATTTTAGATAATGAAATGATCTTTATTTTCTAGATGATGCCCATATAAATATGACATTTTTATATGGGCATCATCTAGAAAATAATAAATAAGGTTTATTATATTTATTTGGAAAATGGATAAAAAATTTGAAATTGAAACTATTTTTTAGTAAGAAAATATGATTTTTAATGTGACAATTTTAAATAAGAACTTAATATTAAATAAGTCTTACTTTAGATGTCTTATATTTCATTTATGATTATGCTTTCCTAGGGGAATTACCTCATATGTAAATCATATTCCTTTTAGAAATTTAATTTTACTGCGTTCACGTGAAAAATTTACATGGATTTTTAAACTTATTATTGTATTATCATAACTTCTTTTTCTATTAATATTAAAATTTTTTGATGTTCTCTTTTAATGTTAAAAATATAATTATTATTTTTTACATGAATCTGAATAATGCATTTCTGATTTGCACAAAATTCCCATTTCTTAACTTTACCTAATTTGTTCTACCTTAAGTTCTTGTGATTTAAATCATTCATAAAATAATTCAGGTTCAGTACATATATTTTAAATTGCTTAGAGAATAGGGGATACATGGGAAAAAGAAATTGGCCAAAGCAATACTTCACAAAAAAGAAGATATCTAAAGCTATTCTTTTGAAAGAAAAATTTCCATGAATCTTGTTATTTCTAAACAAAATGCCTACAGCTTCATAAAATTTACATTCTTTGATCTACGTATTACCCAGGATTGTTCATTTCTTTTCCCCATGACAAAACCCTTTTTGTTATATATGTTATATAAATACAACTTTCTTTCTCCCCAATGGCGTAAACAAAGAAAGTAAAAAATTAATAAGGTAGAAAAATACTGCCCTAACTGTAATGAGATTTAATGTTTCAGTTTGTTGAACAGTATATTTCTGAAAAAAAGTAATTATATTATTTTAAAATATTTATTTTCACAAGCTCAAGTAATATTTATAATATGTTATTTATAATGTGAAAAAAAGTAATTTCTCAACAGTGTTAATTCAAAAACGCAATGTTAAAAACTTCAATTTAGTAGACAGTATGAAATAAAATTGATAAAAATTAACAGATTTGTTTTATTATATAAACATATATATATATATATATATATATATATATATATATATATATATATATATATATATATATATATATATATATATATATATATATATATATATATATATATATATATATATATATATATATATATATATATATATATATACACTGCTCAAAACAATTAAAGGATATTGTAAGTTTTACATAAAATAAAGATATAAACGAAATTTCTTTTGCTGAAAATGGAAGAAGAGAATCACAAAGGAAAATTTTTCTGATTTTCAAACTGTGGAGTATGCTAATTTTGAGTTTGACGTCAAAAACGTCACTTCAGCGGCAGTGAATGAAATTTGACTTTCAACTGAATAAAAGACAATGAATACAAGGATGATCAGTATTCAGTGACTGCTTTGTTTCGATGAGTACGATGTCTCAGTGAAGTCATTTAACCGATTCAGAAGCTTGGAGAATTGTTGGTAGGTTAGTAGGGGGCCAAACTCAAGCCGGAGTAGCGCAAGCCATTGGAGTGTTACAAAGTGTGATTTCCAGGATCTGGAACCGTTTTTTGGAGACTGGAAGTGCAGGCCGAAGACCAGGGCAAGGTCGTAGACGGTCAACAACGCCCAATGAAGATCGTTATTTAGTGTTAACGGCTCGGAGACACCGAAATATGAACGCTACTCTTCTCCAACAACACCTTCGCTCGGCTACTGACACCACGGTTTCAACTCAGACTGTCCGAAACCGGCTCCATGGTGTAGGTCTGTATGCTCGCCGACCGATGGTAGGTGTTAAAATAACATCAAGGCATCGTCGTGACCGCAGGGAGTGGGCAACAGAGCATGTGAACTGGAGGAGAAATGAATGGAGCAATGTTTTTTTCTGACGAGTACCGTTTTTCTGTTCATCCTGATAATAGGCGTATTTTCATCTGGAGGGACCGTGGCAGTAGGAATAATCCAGCGTTCGTGCACGAAAGTGTCAGATTTGGCGGTGGGGGAGTGTTGGTGTATGGTGGCATCTCCATTGACGGGCACACAGACCTCTATATCATTCGAGATGGACCTCTGACTGGTCGCCGATATAGGGATGAGATCTTCAGACCTATTGTAGTCCCTTACGCTGAAGCAATCGGAGATGACTTCATTTTAATGGACGATAACTGCAGGCCACATCGTGCTAACCTGGTGGAGGATTTCCTTTTCAAGGAAGGAATCGTACGAATGGAATGGCCAGCGTGTTCTCCAGACATGAATCCAATAGAGCACGTTTGGGACGCTCTAGAAAGACGAGTTGCTGGTCACCAACCACCCCCACAAACTCTCCAAGAACTGGGAAGAGCTCTTCTGGAAGAGTGGGACAGAATACCCCAACTCGTGATTAATAGCCTCATTGACTCCATGCCTCAAAGGTGCTCAACGTTGCTGGCCGTCCGTGGAAACCATACCCCCTACTGAAAATGACTTCCTTTGAAGACAACACCTTTTCTTATTCTTTTTTTCTCATATGCACAAATTGTGTTTTTTTCTTTTTGTACACAAAGTCGCAATAAAATGCATTTTTTTCTGCCAAACATGCGTAATTTATTCTCATATAACCTACTACGTCTGTCGACCACGTATCAATCAGCTAAAAAGTTTCCCAGCCACAAGATCCACCTAAAACCGCAATATCCTTTAATTGTTTTGAGCAGTGTATATATATATATATATATATATATATATATATATATATATATATATATATATATATATATATATATATATATATATATATATATATATATATATATATATATAAGTATGTATGTATTATATTATTGTAAATGTGTTTTGGAGTTTTCCTACGTATTTTTGAATAATGACAAACAAAATATAAGCAAATGAGTATTTAAATTCACGAATACTTTAAAAGGTTAAAAATAAGGTTGTAAAATATATATAATGTTTACTTGCACTTTAACATATGCACTAAGCTATTTTGTTGAATTTTGCTGAGTTTATGAATAATGCCTAACAAAGCAAATGCACCTCTATGAAATAAAATTAATAATGTGTGGGCGTGTAAATATGCTAATTTCCCTGAATTATGTATTCGGGAGGAATGTTATGCAAATGATTCGAAATGTAAGTTCGTCACGTAATTATTGAATGCATAAAATGATGATAGAGATTGAAATAAAAGGGAAAAAAGAATGGTGGACAACCAAGACGTATAATCAGGTGCTTTGAAAAGTTCGAATTTTCGGAAAGCAGGTGTGGATAAAAACTTAACTCTGACATTAAATGTAGTTTTTGAAAAGATGGACTGTAGATTTACGTATGATTGTTTAGTCTTATGGTCTTATTAATGGAAAAAGACTATTGATACAGCGCTCGCCCATAGAATTTGGTCGCAAATGCTACTACGAAAGACAATATCCTAATAAATAGAGATGGAATGATTTCCCCTGACCAGGAAGATGGTTGAATAACCAATTTCTCTCAATATTCTAATATATAATGAACTCCTGGCATCCTAGATGCGAACTCCTAAATGCGAAGAAGAGGGTGCCAGCTCAGGTGTGACCTCGTCACCTGATCGTGGTTCAAAATGACAAGGCACTTAGTGATGGGCGAGTATTTCAAACCTGTTAACCCAAAGGTTCTGTCCGGGTATCGCCTACACCGCTATGTATCTATGTATAAGGAACTCTGGAATATTCAAATTGATATTTCTGGTGACAAAATATGAGAATACAATTTTCTACCAAAATTTATGATTGTGTATTTATGTTATATTATTTTATTAAAGATTTCTTCAGTTGTCTTAATAAGTCTAAAAACTGTAACAAGTGTTCGAAAAAACCTTTTAATCCAATCAATATGAATCAAAACTGTATTTTGTTGAATGCAAAGAATAGAACCTAATCACACATATGAATACATTATTAAATAATTATTTTTTGCTGGATGTGGTTAAAAAAGTTTCATCTGCTATCTATTAAAAATTTCTCTAAATGTTTTTTTTTAAAATATTATTTAGATAATTTTTTCTCCAAATAAAATTATTTATTTTTCTTTTCTTTACTGAACAATTATTGAGTAAGGAAATTTTAAAGCCCTTAGAGAGAAGATTCTTTCATTAATTACTTAGAGATTTATAAATCATATATAATGCATTATTTTTTTAAAATTTAATCCTTAATATTGTCTAAAAACTAAAAGATTATCTTAATAATTATTTAGAGGTATTTTAAATATGAAATAAATGCATTGTTTTTCAGCTAAGTAATAAATCATTTGGATTTATTTGGTTTTTTTTCCAATAGCGGGAACAAGAAGGTTGAACACTATGCTACAACAAAGACAGAGACTGCTACTCATTTGTCGTTACCCAGCGGGCACCTGTGAACCAAGTCACGGAGGCGAGTAGCGTTACCCGCGCCATACCACCACAAAACCGTTTATTGGGCGGGCCACATTTATACAACATCACAGTATAAGGGACAGAGAAGAAAAAAAACACCCATACCCGAACCGAGATTCGAACTCGGGACTAACAGCTCAGCAGTCAGGAACGCTAACCACTCAGCAAATCGGTCGGCGGATTTATTTGTTAAAACTAGAATCAGTTATTTACAATACAAAGCAATGGAAGAAAATAACATTAATGGTTTGCTTTATTAAATTAACAATATCTCCAAATAAACTTAATTCTTATTGAAATTTATATGAATAGTAAAAGTTCACTTTCACAATCAATAATTAAGGAAAGAATAAAAACATTTCGAATGTCTCATTAGAATAAAATCTGCACTTACTTGAAGTAATAGACTTGAGTTTAATATGATAAGCAGATGAGAAAAGTTTGAAGAATGAACTATTTTAATTGATTCTCAATATTTTAATCAAGCATATAGTTAAAACGTTAGCAAAAATAAATTTCAAAAATATTTATAACGTATAACAAAACACGTTATCCATTTTTTAAGCAGATTACTTTTAATTTTAAATTCTTTTAATTTGTAGCTGTTACAATTTTCTATTTCCCTTTTTTTATCAGAATTTATTTTAGAATAATGAATTAAATAGAGTGACGTGACATCCAATTTTATTTTTGCTCATTTAGCAATGTATTACTATTCTTTGTCAAAAAATCTCGTGTCCAAAACATCTCTAAAAGAATGAAACACTGTGACCGTGTGTAAAACAGAAAGATTCACCACATATAGAAGTACAATTACATTTCAAGAGAAGACTACTATAATTTAAACGTGGCTATTCATAATAGTTTATTGCATAAAATCCCATCAAAAATATTATGTTAATAAGTACTATCTATTTTAACACAAATAAAAAAGAGCAATTTCGGTTTGGCAAAATAACAATAGTTTCAGAATTAATTTTATAAGTGAAATACATTTAAAAAAATAAATCAGTTTTTTACCTTTTTACTGAAAATACAAAATTACATTAATTATAAAATAAATTTTACATGCATGTCGAACGTATTTTCCTTTTTTGCAAGTGAAACAATATCATGAAAACTTTAGATTTAATTTTAAAGCATGTGAACAAATTTAAAAAGTCTTAAAATATAAATTTTTTAATAAAAGTTAATTATTTTGAGTATTTTTTTTAAGAAAAGGAAAATAATTTTTTATGTATATTTAAATGTTACTATTGATATTACTATCAGAAATTTATTTTAAGCATTTTTTTGTTAGCAAAAATAACTCTGGCGAAAAACAAGTAGCAAGATCATTAAATTTATCTTTCCTTTATTTAAAAAAATACCTTACCGAGGTTCAATAATTTATTATTTTTCCAACAGAAAAAAAAACCAGAAGTCTTCCTTTAAAATGAGTCATGTACAAAATTAATCGATGTAAACTCAAGCTGAATTTTATGAAAACAAATTACAATTCAATATCTTTTTCGTTAAAAGCAACAATATTAATTATTCTGCATTTCCTTAATCGAGCGTATAAAATTGATCAGCTGCACTCTTTATTTCCAAACATTCATAATAGTTCAACTTGATGGATGCGTTGAAGAAAGGATATTTCACCGCATTTTTTCCCTCTGACGGATATGGATTTTCCCCCTAAAAATCCCTGCGGCTGAGATTTAAACGCTCATACAAGACCTATCAACAGATGTTTCATTTTCAAGCTCTATAATAAATGACTTTCAAAATATGCTTATCTTTGCTGCTTGTAGTAAATGAATCGAAGATAAGCGATTGCTTTGTAAGGGAAAAGTGCTTGTTTAGTATTAATTAAAACGTTTTAGCTATTATATCTATGAAATAAAAGCTTTGCCCTTGAAGGCTGCCTATTGTGTTCAAAATCGCTTATTAATGGAATTTCAGACATCTTACAAAAATGCTCTCTAATTGAAGATTTCTCTTTTATAACATTTCTAACTAGTTATTAGTATTTTTTTTTTACATTTTTAGGAATTCCTTTTTCGTGAAAATGTTCAAGTATAGCTATTGAATTTTGATGTTGGTCCCTGAAATTTTGTCCAGGGGTCAATTTAATATCTTGTATGTTTGATCACTGCTTTATTCTAAATGAAGAATATCATTTTAAAACTTCGATTTACAGCTATCATAATGAATTTAAAACGTTAACACTGCTTTGAACGCACTGTGAAGTTGCTTATGCATGTTCAGGAATTCTGCTCGCTTCAGAAACGGAGCAGTGTGTTTCTTTTACCTTTTTAAAAACTTTCTTCTATGTTATACTGATATAAATATACAAATAAAATTCGTATTCTGTTTGTTTCCCGAATTTTCGTTTGCGTTTGAATCGAAAACGACTGCATAAAATGAAAGAAATTTTGTACTTATTGATATAGTATAGAAATGTATAGTTTCCCAAAATATACATAACATTTAATTACACATTGTAATAAATGTTTTTGGGAAATTTAAATTAAAAAAGCTTGTTTCATTTCCAGACTTTTATTACAGATTTTTATAAGTAATTTAATCATTATTATTATTTAGCACCATGTAAAGCTGTTTATATGGTGTAATTAATTTAAGCGACGTCTTTAAGAAATCTCCTTTAAAAAATATTAGAAATTGAATATATTTTTTAAAAAAAAGTTTTCTAGATATAATCCTACATGACCACTGGTGGCAGAAAAAATATGTGCAACAATGATCACATAAGTTTAATAAAGAAATACTGATATTTACTCATTTTGAAAAATATTTTATTTGAACATTTCAGGAAATCAGACATATATATGTATGTATGTATGTATATATATATATATATATATATATATATAGATAGATAGATAGATAGATAGATAGATAGATATGTATGTGTGTATATATGGATGGATGATTTGAATTTATAATTACGTACTTTCTCCTTTAAAACTCATACCACAATATAAATATAAAAATCAACGCATTTATATTTTACTGCAATGTGGGTATACCGTGAAGCACAAAAATCCAAGGTTTCGCCAACACATCAGTTAAATTCAGAAATTTTCCACACAGCAACCATTTAAATTCACATGAGTACAAGTGTACCACATGTACTCATAGGAATTTAAATAGTGTGATTAAAATGTATAAAAATCTGTACTGTATTCAACATTGTTATTTTTAGCATGATACCTAATCAGCATTTCGAAACATGATCATACTAGCAAAGATTCGATTTGTCTGTCTAAGGTACTTTTATGCTCACGAGGACAGATTTGGTTTCAAGAGGCTTTTAAGGTACTATAAAAACGCAAAACCTGTCTTCAACGAGGTCAGAATGGTACTCTTCAGAGCTATAAGCCTTGGTGTGATCGTGTTAACATTCTGAAACAGTTGCGTTGCTTTCTTCCGCTTGATGGTCTGTCGGTGTGTAGTGCCCAGGAGTTGCCCTTGTCTCCTTAACTGCGATTTTTGGCACATTATCTATAAAAAGTCCTTCTGGTAAGCAATTTTCGGTATACATATTAAGATAAGTCACCATGGTTCAGGGCCGTTAGGATATCAGTAACCGAGTGGATAACTTAGTGGACATGCAGAAAGAGGAAGTCATGAATATTAAAATGGTTTTCAACAAAATCTGATAGTATCTTTTTAACTGGCTTTTGATAGCTATCATGAACTTGAGTCAATAAATTAAAACGTTATTATACTAACAATATGAATTTTATCGATGGTTTGAGGGTAATTATAAAATAATATCATATACAGTGTGCGATCGGTTAACGAATAGTTCGGACTGCGAACAAATCGGACAACGACCACGTGTTCGGTAACGAACACTTCTCGGCTCTTGGAGCATAATGTGCAGAGTTGCCAAACTCAACGGACCAAAAATCGTTTTTCATCTCCCTTGAAAGATGTTGCTTGCCTATTAGACATCAAAGCTGTACAGGTAACCCTCCTATAACACAGTATCTTATAACACGGTTTCGCTATAACACGATTCGTAAATTGCGGGAAAATTCCTACTACACGTCATCCTATAACACGGTTTTGTTCCAAAGTTAGAGCTTGTTATCGCTACTTCGCAAATAAATCAATGAATGAAAAATATTGAATTAGTTTTCATAAAGCGAACAATTTTCTAATTGAAATAAGTTATTAATATATTAGTTATTGTGCAACAGTTAAAATTAACACTACTTCGTTGCTCCAACCATTGGATCAAGGTATTGTTTATACCTTTAAAACGTATTATATAAGAAGATCCTTACAGTGGATTTTAGACGCAAACGATTCGGAATCAATTAGCGTAATGGAAGCTTGGAAGAAATTTTCAATCAAGCACTGTATCGAAATCATATCTTTGTCGCTGAAAGAAATAAAAACATCAACCTTAAATGCGTGTTGGAAGAAGATATGGCCCTCTTCAGTCTCGGTTGATTGTACTGAGCAGTGACGACGAATAAATTCATTAAATTAGGGTTGCGTTAGATTAAAATAATTTTTTCTTACTTTGTGTTGGATATACATTTATTATTTAATATAAATTAAGTTGTTTGTGTGGAATTAAAAAAAAATATTTGTTTTTAATAAGTTTTTGGAACGTAACCCCCTTTTTGTACTAGTTCTGGGTCCCATACAACACGATTTCACACAACACGACATTTTCTAGGAACCTAACTACCGTGTTATAGGGGGTTACCTGTATTTTGGGAAGGAAAAAAATTTCCAAAAGAATATTTACAGCCAAAGTAGAATATCAGTTTCGCTTTTGATTTCTTTCGAAAACGAAATTATTCCTTTTTGAACACACACCCCTTCTTTCATTCGTTGAAGAAGTAAGAGGATGTCTGAGCAATGGTCTTAGAATTGCCCCCAAACCGAGCTGATAATCCTTACAACACAACAATGCTATTAATCATTCCAGAAAGTCTTAAAAAAAACAAAAAGCACATCTAACATGTTTTTTAATATACCATAAGCAATAAAAAGAAAAGTACTTATTAATATGCAAGAATATATGTTATATTTTTTTAATAAATTCATTGAGAAAATATACATTCTTTTTTAATTTAATTTTTAAGGTCTCCAGAAAGAATTGATCGATTTCACAAAAAAAATCTAAGGTAAATCGATTATCGGGAAACGAACAGTTCGGCTAGTGAACATAATCTTGTAACGGATAATGTTTGTTAAACTATCACCCACTATATATATATATATATTATAGGGTGAGAAGAATTCATAACTTAAGTTTCGATTGCCCAGAAAAATCAGGACTTATAAACAAAGCATTTGATAATGTAACTTTCATTATGTTTCTGATATTTTTTATCCTTTTGAAAAATTAATTTATTAAAAGATTAATATATATATAAGATATATCATTGATCCAAGTTACTACCCATAATCAATAAATCATATAAAGTCAATGGAAAAGGGAAATGTTTCTGAATATATGACAAAGATATGTTATACGAAATTAAGTGTCGACATTTTCTGTTATTTATTTTTTTCGATTAAAAATAATTTTTGCTACGGTAATATATTAATTTTTAATCATAAATTGGTTGTTTCTTTCTTTATAGTTGAGATAATGATTACGTCACTTTATTACAATTCTCATTGGTTTAAAACATCCATGACGTCATTCACGGCACATCGTATTGAGAGGCGTCGTAATTCCGACTTGTCGACGAATTTGCTGTTTGCCTTCAAATCACATTCTTCGAGTGGCAGCAAACAAGGCGAAGTTCACCATCGATCTCTGAGTGTCGTCGGCGATGAGAAAAATCCATTCAGCAATATAAAGAAGTATATTTTAATAATTTTTTTCCGTTTGTAAATGTGCTCAAAATCATGAAACTTAACTGTTGTTCTAAATAATTAGTTTTCAAATTTTCAAATCTTTAGCGATATTGCTTCCAAAAATGAACACATTGAAAATAGAAGAAAAATCAAAATGAAAAAGACAAGACAAAACACCCAATTTATTGTTAATTTAAATCGGCAAGAACTATTTAAAATTTTTTTTATTTATTCTATCTAACAAAAAAAGTACGTTACCAACACTTCCTTTATTGATTCATTTCTTTTTGGAGGATTAACATATTTTGTTTCAGTAAATTATAATATATTGATTTTTTGTGCTTAGTTCAGTTCAATAACAAATGCCTTTCAAATATTTTTTTTTTATTTTTAAAATTAATTTATTTTGGGATAGTAAATATTTTTATACATTAAACAACTTTTTGTGTTTTCTACGCAATTTAATAATAAACATATTCCTGATAATTACTTTATTTATTTTTTGAAAATTAAAATAGAATCTAAATTTGTTTTTGTTTCTATTTCAGACAAATTAATGAAAAATAAATATTGCGAGTTTTTGACATGTCAAATTTCAATTAATACATTTGGATACAAGAAATTAAAATACAGGGTGATCTTTTTTAAAGTGACAGTGTTTGGAGCGTCCTATAGCGCAATCTAATATAGCCGAAATGACACTAAACTTGGTATTTAGACTAATAAAGACATGGGAAAAAAGATTCCGTAAAAATAAAATTTAGTTCCTAAAGTCGCCGCTAGAGCATTTTGTGGCGCTGTTGTAGTTTACAATAATGAGAATTAGCATACAACACGGGAATGAAAAGAAAAATGCAAATGTTGTTCGATGACAGTGCCAGTAATAGGGGCTATAAAAGCAAGTAGTAGACAGCTCCGACAAATAATCTCAGCTGAAGTAAACGAGTTCCAGTGGCCATGCCTCTCACGTTACCGGAACGTGCGTTTATGTTGGTGGAGTATCAAATTTGTCTATTCTAAAGGACAACATAACAAAGACAGTGCGGAATATTCCTCGTGATATGTTACGTACGGCTGTGGAGAACGTTGTGCACAGAATGCACGGTGTTATTTCTGAGAACGGAGCTCACATGGAATGTGGTCTAATTCCTCACCGGGGAAGTTAATGTAGTAAATAAACATTAATAATTTAACTGTACGATTGTATGTGTTAGTATTTTCTTTCCTTACATTTTATATATTGTACAACGCCACAAAATACCCTAGCGGTGATTTTTAGAACTAAATTTTATTTTTACGGAATCTTTTTTCCCGTGTCTTGATTAGTGCCATTTCGGCTATTAATTCGCGCTACAGGGCGCTCCAAACACTGTCACTTTAAAAAAGATCACCCTGTATTCCTAAATTATTATTGTGTTCAATTTAATAAAATAGTCGTGCAAATACAGCGGTAAAAAAGAAACTGTTGGATCGAAGCCAAATATATTTTACCAATACTTTTTATTTTTTTTTTTACTTCAAACACTTAGGCGATCTAGAATTAGAAATACGACCTTCAGGACGCCCGGAAACCATTGCGGGGGTGTAACCATCTCAATATTTCCCCATTATCAAGTGTACGTGATTGTAATGCGGTACGATGTCTTTTCTGCTTTACATTCTCCCAAGGCAGCCTTACTTTTTTCGAGCGCAATCTTTCAAGGTTTGTACATTCGGTTATTTATTTTTATGGCCGAAACACAGCCGTTGTGTGGCTTGAAAAATTGCGATGGCGACGATTTGTACTCTTACTTTCTTATAAGAACATTTCCCCTTTTTACTGATATTTCATGTACGCGATTGATTTAAAAGCAATTTTGAGTCTTTATTTTGCCTTACTTTCGAATGTTTTTTTTTTCCTATAACTTTACACGAAAATAATTAATGTTTTCTATTTTACGAAATATTTATTTATTTTTTCTTGAAAGAAAAATATATAGCTGATTTTGAAATAGTGTTCACTGCATCATATTTAGTGATAGCAATAGCAGTGAACGATAAGGGTCAATAAAATGTTCTGTAAAAGTAATTTATAACTATTGTGTATGCGTGGGTGTGAGAAAAAGAGAGAGACAGCGGGCCGCGTACTTTCCAAGGGAAAACTTGAACGCAGTTGTTGTGGGAAACGAAGTTAAAATAAAAATTATGGTATTTATTATTTTAACTTCGTTCAAAATATTATTTTGTAACTCAAAATGAGGTCTCAGTTATAAGTTATCTAAAAAAATTAAAATGAAAAATTGAACATTTTAAAATGTATTTTAGTTATAATGTTATTAATACTGAAATCGGGATTGTATGTGCTTTTTCATTACTGTTTTAATGTATTTATTATCGAATGAATATTGGAGAAAGCGTAAACAAGTACGATGGGGAAGCCAAAAACAATACTTTTGAAATGCCACCCCCAAAAAAAATTAAAGAATATCATTCGATTTTTAAAGTTTAAACTGTTAGAATGTTGGAAAAAGAGATGCATCTGATGTCTCATTGTTATTTCTCTATTCCCAACGTTACGCATTGATGAGCTGCCCATCTTGTCTAATGGTCAGTGTGCCTGACTGCGGATAAGGAGGTACTGGGCTCGAACCCCGGTTCGGGCATGGATGTACTTTCTCTCTCTATGTATCCTGTCATTGTCCCTTCCTTGTATGAATGACGTGTGAATGATTGCCTACCCTATAAACGGGTATCTATAGCATGTGTGTACTGAGGAAGTCGGACTCCACACCTAAATATGGTTCAGTTGGAAAAGTGGAGCAGCACACCCCATATTGCCAGCCTAGCTGGCACACGACAACAACAACAATAACGCCTTGATGAAAATATAAGGTATAAGAACCCCGTGTTCTTATAATGAAAAAGCTCCTGAATGGCGCGTTTCTTAAATTAATTACATTGAGACAAAAGCAACTTTGCAGGGAATTCAAATCAGCGTTCATTACAGTTTGAATTAGCAACAAAACACTGTCATTAAAATTTCAAAATGAAAATTTTTAAATCAGTCAGTGACCAACATCCTGACGTAAGTTTCATTCCATTCCCAAAAAACTTTCTCAATTCAATTTCACGGACAACCGAGATAGAAATATAAATACACGTTTAAAAAATATCTGACTAATTTTGGTGTTTATTAGTTTATATGATAACAATAGATTTTAGTTAATATTATTAATACCTGGATTCAAGTAATTTAGTAGTACTTTTAAATAAACTTTCATTTGCTTGCCTTAGGTAGTATGGAGAATATTGAGAAAAGGTGGTTGATCGATGAAAAATTACCATAGGTTATTTTCTTTATTAGTATTACACATAAAAATTGAAGACCCATTTCCTTATAATATGAAAGACCATTAAATTATTTTTCCATGTTTTCATGAAAGTGTTTTGTTAAGGAAAATGAAGTTTCTCTGGTTCTCGCTCTAACCAAAAACAAATGCATTACAAAAACCTTTACAAATATTTGTTTTTAGAAGCATGATTGTTGTTACTAAAATTTAAACTTAACCCAGCAATATTCTCAACTAGTAAAAAGTTAATATCCCATTAATTTATATTAACTGCAGCAAAAATTAAATGTTGAAACTAATTGTTAGTTAAATGTTCAACTGATGGGGACATGAAATGAAATTACGAAAACTATGATAAATTATGTAAATAATTATTTTACCACCATACTAAATGATTTACCAAAATATTTGAGTAAATTATTAAAAATATAATAAAAATATCAGAAAAAAATTGCTACTGAAGATTTTTCAGTAATTTTGCAAGTGGCTGCTTAGCACAAAAGTAAAACACTTTTTAAACTGTTAATCTGTAAAAAATTTAAAAAATGAAATTATGTTTATTGACTTTTTGAATTAAAGAAACGTTATATGAAATAATATAGAAAGAAAAGTAGCAAATGTTTTATTGAATATAAAAAATTTTTTGTTGTTGTCCTGTGCCAACTAAGCTGGCAATACGAGGGGCGCTTCTCCACTTTTCCAACTGAACCAAATTCTGATGTAGAGTTCGACTTCATCAGAGCACACATGCCATAGGTACCCGTTTATAGGGTAGGCAGCCATTCACAACCCATTTGCACAAGGAAAGGACAAAGACAGGATGAACAGAGAGAGAAAGTACATTCATGCCCGAACCCAGGGCCTCCCTATCCGCAGCCAGGCACTCTGACACAAGACAGAATTGGCGGCATAAATTTTTTTAAAATATGATATGCGTTATGAATTTATCATACATTTTGCGTAAGCAAAATTATTATTTATCTTCTAATTCTTCCATTGGAATCACATTAATTTCTGTAACATTTTTCAATGGTTAATTTAATTCTTTGAAAGCTATTCGCATTTGTATTTCAAAACTTTGGATTTTTTCATGGATGAGTACGACATCTATGATGGGTAAAAGAGATTGTTCATCCACCTCTTTTCGTCATATAATAC
This sequence comes from Latrodectus hesperus, assembly GCA_037975125.1. Taxonomy (NCBI): domain Eukaryota; kingdom Metazoa; phylum Arthropoda; class Arachnida; order Araneae; family Theridiidae; genus Latrodectus; species Latrodectus hesperus. Next base: position 6,903,545 of record CM075857.1, on the reverse strand, counting down.
CGCAGCAGCCAAAAGCTTAGTTTATAAACTCTGCAAAGATGTTGGTGTTTTAATAATACTTTACTTTCACAACAGAAATCAAATTTAATCAGAGAAGCGTGGATAAAATTATTTCTTCCTTTGATTAGAAATTTATGCTGGATATAGTTTTAGAATTCAATTTACATCGCAAAAAAGTCATTTAAAAATAATATTCATGCAAAAGTATCAAGGAAAATAACAGCTTTAAAGCCATGTATTGATTCATACCATTATAAAAATCACATTTAAAATAGCGCAATGTATTGCAGTGCTTGTTTATTTTTATGGTGTTCACAGCAGATTACTAAGAAATTTCGAGACTGAGGAAATTGATTGAGACAAAAAAAATTTGACATAGCTTGTTGACTCGACCTCTGTTTCTGATACAAAGTATTAAAAGTCTAAGGTTGTGATCATCAAACTTTTGAGCTACAGTAACATTTTAAAATTCTATTGTTAACAAACGAACAAAAGAATTGCTAAGTAGAATCGTCAAAATATTTACGACATTTTGAATCTTCTATTTGGTGGTTAACTACATGCGACTTTAAATTAGCATGTGAATGAAGAAGATTGGTAAAAATAACTTTGAAATTAAACATTAATTGAATGATTTAAGTTGTGAGGTATATCTGTTTATATATATATATATATATATATATATATATATATATATATATATATATATATATATATATATATATATATATATAAATTTTTAATACATCTTAATATATTTTATGCTGTTTAAATAAAATATTAAGAATATTTTCATTTGTCAGGCGCAATTGTCTCCCATGAGTATTATAGTTTCGCTTATAAATATTTTAACTTATTATATGAATTTAACCATAAATTTATAACATTTATAACTATTTTGTGTGATTTATGTTTCTATCTTAATCATATGTATTAATGTAAAATCTTGTTAACTCAAGATTACACAACAACAGTCTGAAGAGAAAAAACCTTCTAAATTCGTTTTTTTATTATTTTTAAAGATTCATTTATAGTAAGCATGAAATCGATACTAATTGAACTGTATACAACATTAAGATTCTCTCATTAAATGATGCATGAGAAAGTTAATAAAATGTAGTTTACAATAAATTGAAATGTAATTTTAGACTTTTTTATTCAAACTTACTAACTTGAATGAAAAGAACGACATTTCTTTTTTTCCCACAAGTTTCATCTTTGGAAAAGAAGAAATTGGTGCCATTCGAATATAATTGTATTCATCAGTGAATCTATTTCGAAATTCATTTTAAATAAGTTGCCCGCGAATGTGTAAAGCTATACATTGCCCTTTACTTTGAGACAAACCTGATTAAAATTTGGTTTTGTGCTTTAGGAACAAGTAACCAAATATTTTTAGTATTTGAAGACAGTGATTTTATAGTAGATAAGTCATTTTGAAAATTGCAACTCCACTGTAGTATTTATCTTTTAGACAATCAAAATGCTCATTCCATGAGTCATGGCATAAAAATGTTTCTGAATCAATCTCCACAAAAGAAGATTAGACAAACTGAGCAATCTTTTTTAAAATATTGAAAGAGTTAGTTATATTCTCTTCTGTTGTTGTCGTCAGCTCTGTAAGGAATTAAGGTTAGTCAACCGAAACAATAACGTGTTCTACCGAAAATTTATTCGCAAATTACCACAAACTTACGATTAACAATTTGGCTACCACCCATCTAAGAAGATCTGCGAAGTGGCGAAACACTTAAGAAACAATAAAGTAATGATTCGCCAACATTACGAAATTCACCTTCCTTATTGAGTATATGTGGCAAAAATATTTAAGAAAATATGTAAGGTACTAAAATGAATGCAATTATAAACATATAGAAAAACAATAATTATTTACTCTAAATCTAAGTAAACTAAATGATGAAAAAATGGAAACTATATATGAAAACATACTTATATGGCTGCGTATGCCATAATGTCGCTAGTAGAATAATTACCACGTTGAATACACTTTGCTGTAACAAGGAAACTTGCATAGATTTTATCCATTTTCTCACATTATATATTCTAGTAAATCACATTTATACGAATTATTTCAACAATTTTCTATTTGTCGGCAGAAGGTGATTATAACCCAAATAGTTATTGATTTTATTTTATACATTTACCGCTTTCATCTAGGAAAAAATTATGGTTTTCTTCACATTTTATTTATGGGCGAATTTGTTAATGGATTATTTTACTTTTTCTAATTATGTTATTTTTCTCGATAATGATGTTCAGCACTGTACCAGGCCTCTAAAAATTGGCGTTAGCTTTTTTTAAAAGTTATTTAATTACTACTTTGGCTTGTTTTGTGTAATATGATAACGAGTTATCATATTACACTTATAAAAGTTATTTAAAACCATTCCTATTGGAATAGTTGTGAAATACTTAAAAATTAAAAAATATATGTAAACAAATATTATTTGGATAATTTCAGCTTTATATACCACCATTTTTTTAAACTTTTTGAATTTTTATATATGACAATTTTTATGTTTCAGATTTTATATTACCAAAATTCTGTTTTGAGAACATTTCAAATTTCAAACGAGCATATAACATCATCATAATAATTTCAAAAATGTAAAAGGAATAAATATGATCTTCTCTGGATTATAGTCTTGACGATTGATTGGATCTTTTCTTCTCATGTATACTGCTCTTGGCGATGGAAATGATGTAAGCATGATTTTCATCAATGCAATATTTTCATGTAATTGTTTTTCTTTTCAATTTAACCCTACATTAAATATCTTGGTGATCATATTATGTTTTCAATTTACTGCTAAATACAAACGATGCTACAATGTTTGAAGGCACAGCAGCTGCATTATCCATAAAGCAAATTTCTGAATTTCTTTGGCGACAAAGAAATAGTAACAAGATGATGTAATTGTGACGTAATATCACGAAGATGACGTAATTGTGAATGAATTTTGTAATTGTAAACGTAATGAATTCTTTCCTGAAAAAAGTTTTCGTATCTACATAAAAAAGCTGTAACGGCTAAATAAAAATCGTTGATATATATTTTAAATATTAGAACTTTAAAAAAGAAAACATAAAATAATTAGTTTTGTGCATGTATTTGTGTTTACAAATGAAAAAAAAATATAAATTATTCAGAAATTGTAATTATGAATTCATACAAATATAGTAACATAAATTTTTATAAAAATATGAGAATATTTGCAAAAAATAAATATAAATACTAGAATATAATTTACATTTTCCTAATAACATAAAAAAAGATATTTGCAATATCATTTTTGCAAATGTAAATACAAATTATAAAATGTACTTTTAAATTAACAATTAATTAAACATGTTTTTATTTTAATAATACAAATAATAAACTTGCCATACATAAACAAAAAATAGATATAGCGACACAATTTTAAATAGTAAATTTAAGCATTTATAAATAAAAAATAATAATAATTTAAAATAATGAAAAAGAACACTACAACCACGGTTTTAAACATCCAAAATATCAAGATATCTGTAGAAAACACTAAAAAATTCAGACAAATTTTATCGGCTCAAAAACTCTCAATGAAATCCGAAAATGAAATAAAAAAGGTCCTAAAGTTCCATTCTATGACGTAAATACTACGGTTGCCAAAACAGATTTTTATATATAATTCTTATTACACACGATCTCTCTGATAAAAATAGTAAGAATAAGAACCAGGTTGCTACATATACCAGATAATCCACCTAAAATCACCAAATTAGAAACTCTCATGATAGATTTATATTGTAGCTGTATCTTCGATAGTTATTCTAATGGACAGGCGATTGTTTAGGTATAAGGATCCATCATTGCCATTTGTGTAGTAATTGGATTTTCAACTTAATCCGATATTAAATACTTGGGTGATCATATTTATACTTCCAGTTTTTCGTTAAATACAAATGATGTAACAATATTTGAATTTGATTTCCTTATACTAAAATTATGACATTTTTCTTAACTTTTTATTGGTAATTTATTTAATTATTATCTATATCTGACATTGAAAACTATTCATAGTTCCAATTAAGGCATAAGTGCCATATAGTCCATGATTTCAAATTCTGAATTTTTTTGGCGATGAAGAAATGTTGCCAAGATGACGTATCGTGACGTGCGAGATGATGTAAATACTAGGGTTACCAAAATGGAATTTTCTGTATAATTCTTATAGGTCTTTCTATGTATGACGTAATAAAAACGAGGTTGCTAGATACATAAGAAAATCCGCCATAAAAATCACCCATCTCAGAATTTGGCATCCTGGATTATACGGCACCTGTGCCCCATTTAATAAGAAAATAATATCACTGAATTGTATAAATTATATAGTTAAATTGAATGATTTTATTTTTCTCTTGTTAAACTGAAAGTGCTATTGAAAATTAAGCCATTATTTTAAACTGGAACTATATTTTGGGAAAAATAATATACTATCCTGTGTAGTTTGATGTCTAAATAATTATTTTATTTCAATGTGCTTCTAATTTTTTACTCCTGACAACCAAAGATAAGAAACACAGTCAACTACATCATAATTTGTATCCATTACTTAGTGATGAAGTCCACAAGACTAACTGTTTGTTCGTAATTATTTTAACGCAACGCAATTATAATCGTGAATTGGAAATATTTTAGTTCATTGGCAATGAAATGAAGTTTTCCACACTATTTAGTTTGGATTGTGTTTACATTTCTAAGCCTCTGTATTGAATATAATTTGATTACGTAAATCACGTCTAACAAATTACATCTTTAGCCGCATGATGGCGCTGTCTAGCTTATGCACTTTTTCTTCTCAGAAATTTTGGTTAAGAACATTGCCAAACAAATTCGAGAAAACTATTGGGTACTTACAAATGACGTCATCAGATCATCGGGAATGAAGTTGTGTGTTTAATTTCTAAATGGAAATTGAAAGTAAACATGTATTACCATTTATCTTGTAAAGTGTGCAGAATAATCTTTGATGAATTATTATTAATCGTTTGCACACTGAAATGGAAAGAAAAAGAAACTAGAATTGCACATGAGTATAGACATTTTGTAAAAAATAATTCGATTAATGCATTCAATTTTCTTAAGTCACAAAATATATAGTGAAACGTATGGAAAACGTATTAGCAACCACCTCATTTTCCGACCTAAGTCGTATTCATCTTCTCGTAATGAAAGAATCTAATCAAACATTTTCTGCAGGGACAGAAAACTACCAGATCAAGTGTCAACCTCGTCTATTGATTATAATTCAAAATAAAGAGGTGGTTGTCCATGATTTGTAACTTCAAATTAGCAGAAAAATTTATAACCGGGAAACTAATATTTCAAATATCAACTAATCTTACAATTTATTTATAAAAAATTCAAATGAAAGAAAACTGCTGTCATTGGGATTCAAATGCACGAAAAAGTTAGAGAAATATTCTGTCATGCATTAGTTGATATGAACTACAAATGTAAACTTAGAAATATGATTTACCAAGTATAAATATTTGTGCTTATCAAGACTTTACTATCATACTTAATTATGATTGAGTCAGGGAAAAAAAGTGTACCTTTGGACACAGAGTGTAAGTTTTGATTCTTTTGCTAACAACCTTGTAAGAAATATGTAGCATTCTGTTAAAGAGTATATTTCTATAAAATACAATTCTATAATATTTACTACATAATAGGGAAATATACTTTAGGGTACCCCTTGGCGAAAATTGGCGGGTTTTTTTTCAGCCAAGAATGTTTTCTTGCCTGTTTGGAGAAACAAGATGGCGCTGAAAACACGATGGCATAAATCACAATTAACATTACGCTAACAAAGTAGCGCCAAATTGGCTAGAAACTGAGGGGCACCTTAAAGTATAGGCCACCCTTAAAGTTATATGTTTTAATAATGCTTTATTTTATGTAAAATACAATAAAACTGCACTTTGCGTAGCTGCATTATTTTTCTGGTGGTAATAAAGACCCACAAAAATAATAAAAATACAGTGAAAGTCAGAATATCTGAATATTAAAATGGTATTTTATACGCAAAGAAAAATTTTTTTATACGTAATTGCATCTTACGAAATGGCAGAAAAGGAACCAATTTCTAAACCACAAAAAATATATTGAAGTTTAAAATAGTTATTGACACAATGCGTTCACTACATATTGTCAACATATTGAAGCTTAAAATTGTTTTACGTAATGCATTCGCTAGATATTTTGGTTTTATTGCACTTTAAGGTACTTCTGGAATTTGATTCCTTACTTCATTTGATACTACACAGTTAAATATAAAAATTTCTTTATTATATTTTATACAATTTTAGAATTCAGAAAATGTATTTTTTATTGTATTTTCATTTTCTTTTAAAGATATTATTTTCAACCTAAGAATTATGGAAAACTTTAAAATGCAGACTTAGTTGACGCGCTGCTGTTTAAAATTAAGTAAAAAAGAGAGAACACATAATGTTTTTCTAAAATTTATTGAATCTCTAGATATTTGAAACATGAAGTCATACTTCAAAATAGTTGTAACACATTATTTGATACCTCAATAGCATCAACATTTTTTAATTACATAAAATTTAATGCAATGTATAATTTTACATACACCAAATCCGACGTATCGATTTGGTGTAATTACATGCTTAATTTAAAACATGAATTATTTTATATTTATTGTATTCTTAAAAGACAACTTTGAAAACACATTAATTTTTCAGTTCAATGTATTTCGTGAGCAACACACTAGTTTTTGAAATATGTGTTATATTGATTTTTGTTAATTCATTTAATATTTATAAGATATTGATTAAATCAATAGAAATCTTCCAAAGTTATAGTTTTATTAGTTATAATATAATTTGCGAGAATATTTTAAAACGAAATTACACTTTGGGTCATAGATAATAGATTATAAAACAAAGAAAACACGGTTATTAGAAACAGGTAATAAAATTCTTTAATTTGTATTGTTCATTCCCAATTCTGACACAAACTATATGGAATATAGATTAATTTTGATTTACCAAATTAAATTTATATCTATTTTTGTATGTGTGTGTGGATGCTTGTAAAATGAAATAACAACTGGAAAAATCTTCTCCATCTCCTTGAAGGTTTGTTATCATTAAATTACAGTGATATTCAAGAATATTATTTCTTTATATTACTTATTTCATTCATAACCCTTAAAATAATTAAAAAACTAACTTTAATTGTATGTGAAACCATATTGAAGCGTACTTCAAAAACTGCTTTCTATTTTAACTATTTTGAAGCAGTCCATTTCAGAAATGTAGCCAATATTTTATAATTGATGATATGGCTCTATATATAGGAATCTATATTACCAGCAATTATATTAATTTTTATGAACAATTATTTTATTCCTCAATATTTTTATTTTCTATCTGCTTTTTTTATTAATATATATATATATATATATATATATATATATATATATATATATATATATATATATATATATATATATATATATATATATATATATATATATATATATATATATAGGTAAAAATAATCCTACAAACTGTCGTCCTTTTTATTTGAAAATTTAATTGGAATTAATTTGAAGCATAATTTCAAGAGTATCTTTCCTATTTTGACTATTTTTGAAGTAGTCGATTTTAGAGCTATATCCTATATTTTTGACTTGTTATCAATAAGTTACATTAATATTCATGCATACTTAATCTCTAGTTTCTTCATTTTTATCATTTTTTTACATAAAGTGTAATACGTCAACTAATTACTATCTTGTTTAATTTTATTTGAAATCATTTTTAAAGATAATTTTTTGTAGTATTTTCCGCTTTGATTGTTTCTGAAAATATTTTTATAATTATCATTTATTTTTTCTACCAGCTGCTTTTTTGCTTCATGTATTAGAATTATTGTTTATTACATATTAGAATATATAATCTCAAACAAATAAGTAGAACCTGTAGAAACATTTTTAGTTGGTGAATGTCTACAAAGGATTGAATTACAAATTAGCTCACACTTTCAACACTTTTTTTACCAATAAAAAAGAAATATTATTTAACAGAGTATTAGAGAACTGATTATAAATTATTGACACGTTTAATAATGCAGAACAAATCGACAATTGAGCAAACTTATTTACGATTCCAAATCGGCTCTTGATGAATGTCAACATTTTTTGTAGAATAATTTACCACTTTTTTTATTCGTGCAAAAACCATATTGGTTCATTAAGGGATGAATTATTTTAATCACAATAACAAAAACATTTTTAATTGAATATGAAAATTGTCCGCAATAAATACGATATTTTCAGAAATTTATTTCTCTCAATTTTTTTTATCTGGGTAAAGGAGAGATTAAAAATAATTAATATTTAAAATATTACAATGACCATTAATATTTAACTGGTATAGTTATAGTTTTGTATCTTTACATGGCATCAAAAGATTGTTGTCCATGGAAATCAGTAAGTACTCAGTTTGCAAAACGAGAAATGGTGCTAAAGAGAGAGAGAGAGAGTCACACTGATTCAATGTAAGTCCCAGTGGCTTAGCCTGCCGCTGACAAAGATTTTCATGGTGACCATCTTCTCCCCCATGGGGTTTCCGCAGCTCCGTGGGTTGAGGACATGTCTATGTCATTATATGACGTATTCTTCCACCGGAGCAATATGGAGAGAAGGCTAACGGATCAGGTGTGACCTTGTCACGTGACCATGTTTCAAAATTAAAAGGCACTTGGTGATAAACGAGTATTCTAAACCTTTTGACCTTAAGGCCGTGTTGTACGTAACTCTCTCTCTATATATGTATATATATAATATATATGTATATACATATACACATGTATATGTATATATATATATATATATATATATCATGTATATATATATATATATATATATATATATATATATATATATATATATATATATATATATATATATATATATATATATATATATATATATATATATATATATATATATATATATATATAATGTTTTGTGACACAAGACAATGTGATTAAAGGAACACAAGTATATTCGTTTCATTAGTGAGTTTTATGTTACTCTGCAGCTCTATCGTGCTCCCCAAGAGTAACATTAGCATGATGTTAAAAATATATTTCATTGATTTAATTTATAAATAAAAATTGATACTACTCTTCCACTACATTTAATTATGAAAGTTTAGCTGTGAATAAAATTTCCTTGCAAATTCCTTTGAGACTGTGTGAATAAAGCTTTTAAATTTGATTTATTTTCTAGCTATTTCTATAGTCAATTCGATTGCGTCACTTGAAGATATCGAGAGGAAAGAGAAAACAAGGAGAAGATTACTGTCTGCCATTCTTATCGTTTCTTACCTATGCCTCGTAAGTCACAGGATATTTGTGAACATTTTATTATTTTAAGATAAATAGTAATATAATATGGATTTTGTTGAAAAGATATTTTTGGGTTTGATATATACAGTAGTATACAGAATGTGAAAGATCTCATTAAGCTGTAGTATAAAAAAATGTATATGCGCTACAAAAGGTAAAGTACTGTTTGTAAAATTCTAAAGTTAGCTTGCCTGTTTTAATTGTGTACTGCGCTTCAGGTTTTCTGTTGACTGCTAGTTGGGAAAACACTATCTTAAAAAATCACAAGAAATTTATTCTTAGCAATTTTAACACGATACAAGAAATTCCAGCTGTAGAAATCACAACTGCAGAGCTCCAATTCAGTTAATACAACATGAGACGGTTTCCAAATTCAAACAGATAACAGCTTCTGTGCACTGGACTGGCATCGAAGGCTGATCGTCTTCTCTAACCACTCTATGTCGGGGTAATATTTATAACTATCTTCTTGGGAAGACATCAGAGTTTTGTAAAGTTTCTAGAAGAATCAATGCTATCTCGCTTAATATTGACTTCTTCTTGAAATAGCTTCGGTGATGGATTTTTCCAGAAATATCTATTTTTCACCCAGAATCTCGCCAAAAGATTGCTAAATCTTTAGAAATACCATTTTTAGTGTAGAATACTAAAATGCACAATGGTTGCTCAAAATCTAAGTTATTCAGATAAGTCTGAGATATTGTAAGACAAATACGTAATATTTACAAATTTGTAACAATGTCAAAATAAGATGTGGTAAGATATTCAATTATGAAATTGTTGAAAAATATTAACTTAATACACATTCAGCACACAAACATGAACTTGCGTAACCCACGCTGGCCTGTGCACTACTTGCAACATTTTTTCTTCATAAAATGCGCAGAATGGAGCAACTAGTGAGCACAATTTCGTGATAATGCTGATTTAGCATGTATATTGATTGTGGCATGCACTATTTATTTAACTTAAGGTGAAAGAGCATTCCCTTGCTGAAGCGCTGCATGGCATAAAATTGTCAGAACCCTTGCAAAAACCCTTATATACATTGTGTTGTTGTTGCTGATCCCTGTTGTCTAGCAGCGCTAGACCAAGTCCATGATATTATACACTCTCAGGAAATCAATGACCAAAAATGGTCGCTCCAGAAGATCTTCTTTATCGAGTCCCAAGCACTCAAGGATATGATCCGGAGTGGCTTGGCTTTTGAAACACTTAGCGCAAATTGGAAATTTCTTTTCTTTGTTGTTAAATGCCAATGATCTTAGGTGGCCACTTCGAAAACGAGTTATAGTAGTTTGTTCCAGTCTGCTGCACCGGAGGGATAGAGATCCGCCAGGACGATTACCCTGGTACCAATGGTGCACGGGGGGAATGGCAAATGCAGACCGAACAAGGCCTTTCTGTCTAGAATATAGTTCAGAATAGGTAAGAGACGCCGGAGTAAGCAAAGGCTTGTCAGTACCTCTTTTTGCTAGGGCATCAGCCAATTCGTTACCCGCAATGTCTACATGGGAAGGGATCCACTGTAAGTGAATCTCACGAGATAAGGAGAGTCGTCTAAGCTTGTCCAAGATAGCTACTCCTGTATTATCACGGACTCTGTGCCAGTTAGTAAGATGCTGGATGGCGCTCCGGCTGTCCGACAAAATCCAAATTTCCTCATTCCCAGGGAGAGAAAGAACCGTATCAAGACCCACATTAATTGCAATAAGTTCACTGCGAAAGACGGAACAACCGTCGGGGTTTCTGATTGAGATTTGGTGGGATTCGTTTTGATACTTAATAAATACCCCACTACCGGAACAAGTTCTGTCATTTCTGCTACCATCCGTGTAAATAAGCACAGATTCATCATGGATATTGTTGATCAACTCAAGAGCAAGTTGCCTTAAGTACTCAGGAAGATCTGAAGACTTGTTAACCTCGATAGGAAGATTAGGGTGAAAAAATACCCCGTTAAGACCCTCAGATGGGTCAATGCATGGGTTCAAGGAATGCGACTCTACAGTATTAGAGATAACATTATCACTGGCTATCTGACTAAGGGGACTTTTTCTTTTTAGTCTCTGGTTATTATTCCAGCCCCTGAGAAAGTCCGAGGTTCGATTTTGGGAGCCATAACAAAAGAGTTTATTAAAATACTTCACAAGATTTGAGTCTCTTCTGTGACTGAGTGGTAGCAAATTCGCCTCGTATAGAACAATGTCGTTAGGACAACTGTTTCGAAGACCAGTAATAATCCGAGCTGCGCTCAGTTGAACTCGCTCAAGCTTCTGAAGGCTAGTCTTAGAGGCACAGCAGTAAACTGGGAAGCCATACTCCAGGATGGGTCTTAATAGCGCGATGTAAGTATTTCTAAGCGTAAATGCTTCTGCTCCCCAGTCGCGTCCAGATATATATTTCAGGATAGTCAGACGTTTTCTGCATTTTTCTACAAGATGGTCGATGTGCTTATGGCTTGTAATCTCAGGGTCCATAACAAAACCCAGGTATTTTGGATATCTATCCACTAAGAGAGGTTGGTTGTTCAGAAAAATCCTAGGCTGGTAATTGTACAGCTTTCTATTTGTTGTAAAAAAACTGGTAGTGGATTTTAAAGGATTAAAACGTAATTTGTGGTTTTCAGCAAAGTTCCACACATCAACTAGAGTCTGGTTGATATTATTTTCCAAGTCAGCAATATTGGCACCGGAGTTCCATAGGACTATGTCGTCCGCAAACAATCCTACTTCACATCTCCTGGAGATAACTTTCTCGATGCCACTCAAAAATAGTGAAAAAGAATAGGGCTCAGAACGGAGCCCTGAGGAAGACCCTGTCCCAACTTAAGACCATTGGACTTGGAGTTGTTGTATCTAACCCTGATTACTCTGTCTCTTAGAAAATCATATATCCAAGGCAAGGCCCTATTACGAATTCCAAAACCGTCAAAGAGCTTGGTAATAAGTCTCTGTTTCCAAACAGTATCGAAAGCCTTCGACAAGTCCAGGAAAACTGCCACTGTGTGGTTTGTAGGCTTCAAATTGTGCGCATCTCGAATCCTCTGGGTTAAATAAAGCACCTGATCTGTAGTACTATGTCCTGATTTGAATCCATATTGTTCCTTGGGGAAAAGACCACGTGAATTCAAATAAAATAAAAGTCTCTTTAAAATCATCCTCTCCATTATCTTACACGCAATAGATGTAAGTGCGATGGGCCTATAACTATCGGGAGAACTGGCGTCTTTGTTTGGCTTTCTGATAGGGATGATGGTTGCCCTTTTCCAGTCTCGGGGAAGCCGTCCCGATTTCCAAGATAAGTTTATTATGTCCAAGAATCTCTGTCTTCCAGCCTGACCCAGATGTTCAATGAAGTATCCGTGAATGCCGTCAGGACCGGGGGATTTTTGTAAATCAGTATCCATGAGGGAAGCCTTGAGTTCGTGCAAACGAAAATCAGTTGAGAAAATGGGTATCCCCTCGCGGGAACTACGGCACCCGTGAACAATGTTTCTGGCTCTCTTCGTGATAGATCTGTCAACATGAGAGAAGCTAAGCTTGCTGGTTTTCTGATAGTGCGCACCAAGGATATCAGCAGCCTCGCAATCAGTTTGGGGAATTCGGCCGTCTGTGCCTTGAATCGTATTGCATAATTCTTCCTGGGGTTGTTCCTTACTAATACTCTTCACTAATTTCCATAATTTACTATTAGAGACCCTTGGATCAAGCCCAGAACAAAGTTCATTCCATTTATCTCTCTTGAATTGTGCATAGGCTAGTTTAATCTCAGCATTGACTCTGTTTAAATTAATTCTACGAGAAATATCCTTAGGCTCATTTAGGGCGCCAAGAATTCTTTTTCTCTCCTCCAACAAAGGCTGGAGAGCTGGTGACTTGTGGGTAAAATATTTCTTAAAACTCTTAATATTACCCCTGGGAATAGCCTTTTTAGCATTATTTATAATAACTGATTTCAGGGTGAGCCAATCAGAATCAAGAATATTTGTCATGGATTTAGAGTTAATATCGGTTTCAATAGAACGGGTATAGGACTCCCAGTCAGCCCTCTTGAAATTCCAGTACTTTTTATTGCTTTTAAAAACAGGCAATTCACCATTTAGTTCAATTAAAACTGGGAGATGGTCGCTACCTATGTTCTCGTGGACTGACCAGGAACTCCCCAGGTAGATATTGGGGCTAACAATAGCAACATCCAGTGCTTCAGTGGTGTCATAACTGTAAGATGCATGGGTTGGTGTACCATCGTTTAAAAAGATGAAACCACAATCGTCTACCATCTTAATGAGTTCACTACCTCTTCGATTTTCTTCAGTACACCCCCAACTAGTATGTTTTGCATTTAAATCTCCGATCAGAATAGTGTTGTCCACAAGGAAGTTATGCATGTTAGAAGGCAGACCCTTATTGTTTGGGGGATGGTACATATTATAGATATTTAAGGTTTTGCCCCTCCAAGTAACCTTAATGCCTTGAATTTCAAGGTCAGAATGTTCTGTTCCACTGAATTTTATGGTTTGATAGTTAATATTTCTAATGAGGAAAGCAAGTCCTCCTCCACCCTTGTCTGATCTATCAGTTCTATAAATATTATATCCCTTAATGTTGAGGGAATTGATACCCTTCAATTTGGTCTCCTGCACAGCGATGATCTGTGCTCCATAAATGTTAGCCAGGTCCAAGACCTGGTCTAATTTAACTCGAGCTGCAATTGATGAAATTCCGTTGATATTGCACTGTAAAATCTTTAGAGACACGGGAGACTGTAATTTGCTTATCGATCGAGGCCCTCTACCTAAACCAGGATCGCGACCCTTTTTTGACTGCGCGACGGCCGATGCAGCATGAATTCCTGAGTGTGATGTATTCATAGATAGGGAAAAGGGGCAGCTTCTGTTATCCAAGTGGACCGGAGCACCAAAGGTAGAAGGCTGACTTAGCTCCTTACGTGGGTTTGGATCGGAGTTTTCCTTCTCCTAGGTATCTCTTTTAGTCTGGCTCCTACCCAACGAAGACCTGTCCGGCATGGGAGACCCTACCAGTAGCTAAGCTACCGCCGGCATAGCTCTCTGGGTTGCAGAAGCACGCAAGCCCGCCCACCACGGCAAGGTGAAGATACCACCGGGGATATACATTGTAACATTCTATTTTTGATATTTTTTTGCTCAAGGTATCATTTGATATTCAATTTATAATATTCTATAAATTTATTACTGATTTGTTTAAGTATTTCCTTTCATTTTTCAAATAATACCGATGATTCTGAAATATATCTGCTAGAGGTGCTGTGTAAAATATCTTGTAGTATGAAGTCACATAGTACAGTTACACACAATGACTATACCACTTCTCCATTTTACGATTATAGATACCAGTGTCTTATAAATAAAGGAAAAAGACGACCAAATGATTTGCTGCACAATACTTTCAATGTGAATCAGTTAGTCGTAGTTTTTTTTTAATTAATAAAATGTGTATTTTCACATCGCCTTCGATTAAGTTCAATAAGACTGTATGTCATTAAAACTAAAAGTTCGATTATGCAGCTCAACATGTTGCTGTTATTGTATGGTCATTTCGTTCATTCAGAAAATGCTCGGTTGATGCACTTGTGTAGCACTTTCACCAAGTCTCTCTCTAATGGAAAATACCTAGTTAATTATTGGAATCATTAACCAAGTCCCACAATGAAGTCAGAGAATATATTGTATTGTTATGACTTCCTTGTGACAACGAAGATGTGTTGATCTGGAAATAAAGATGAGCTTTTCTTTTTAAAAAACACTTTATTCACATTTCTTTAGATCGCAATGACTATAATTACAACCGCTTGACCCCCTTAGTCCTGTTAGTGGTCTCACCGTGGCAAGGGGATGTTCCTGGATGGAGTGGGCGTCGGGAGTTTTTACTCCTGGTAGGGTCACTTACCAGGCGTGAAGGCCACTCCATAATTTCCAGCTAATACTAACAGGCAGGGAGCCAAGACAGTCTTTTTCCTCACGGTGATCCAGTCTTCGGACTACAGAAGCTACACTTTTTCTCCCTATGAATTCTTCTCATCAATTTCTTCTCCGTCAACGAAATCCTTGATTTAGTCTGGTTCCGTCAGACCCCTTGGAGATAAGCAATAACAACAACAACAGCTTGAAGTTTCTATGCAAGTTAAAACCACATACGGTTTCCATAATAGTGAGTAGAAAGAAAACAGCAACTTTCAGAACCGATGACCAACTCCTTGCTTTGTTCTCAACTAATTTACTAATTGACTGAACCCGGAATTGAATATACCTCCTTTCCCTTTACTTTATTTGATAGGTAGGAAGTGAACATGACGTTAAATTCTAATTCAGTGAGGACTTTTGTTTGCATTGTCTCTTTATTTGCAAGAAAATTGATTTTTTATTTATATATATATATATATATATATATATATATATATATATATATATATATATATATATATATATATATATATATAGCTTTATAGATAATTTTATTGCAACTATGTGCATAACTCCTATTTATGTTTAGGGGGCATTCAGATCGTTGCCAGGTCCAACAATTTACATTTTAAGACAACTCGTCAATGAAAAAGTGGATAGCATTATGATGATTTTCACTGCCCGCTCCCTCGGGTACATATGTGGATACGTTACAGGTAGGGATCTCTCCCTCGGTATATTCTCGTATATCTATTAATAAATATTTCCATTTAAAACACATTTATATACTGAAATTTTATTTAAATATATCTAATTTATAATTTTTATACATTTATGTCACCATATTGTTGAACCACGTTTGTTTAATGTGTTCTTCAGCTCATAATAACAATAAAAATGTGTTAATTGTAAACAGTGTAAACAGAAAATAACTTTCTGAACCTTTTAATATCTGAGAGTAGACAGTTATAGCTATAAAGGTGTTTTGATGTATAGATAGTGACTATGCACTTCTCGGTTACATGACATGCATAGTTTTTTTTGGAATTTCTGGTTTTAATAAGCGACTAAATCTTTTTAAAGAATTCAAAGTTTAAACTTATGAACCATCACATTGTTTTGTTATCCATGTCGAAATTCTTCACCAGGGTGGATTTTAAGTGGCAGATAAACAATACTTTATATTTCTTTATTTCTTCTTAGGACATTAGTCATAATTTGTATTACACTTATAGCATATCATAAGAACATACCCGGAGCAAGCCGGCAAATCGGAGCATTCGTCATTTCATTATAGACCATTAAAGCAAATGTCTCCAACTTCCCAACGGCTTACGGAGAATTTATAGTTATATAACATGTTAGTAAAATATAAAAACGCTATGTAACTTTCTAAAATGTCTAAAATAGTCACCAAGTATCAGGGAGTATACATGAGTAAAATTGTCTTATTGTAATTTATAGTCCTAGGCCTCCAGATTGGGAGTTTGGTGCAGAGTTAAGAACTTGTAAAAAAATCAATTGATGCGAAGTCAAAAGAAAAAAATACCCGGCTATTTTATAGGAAACGTAGTTTATAGTTTTATGAAAATGGTATAAAGACTTTTCGTACATAAAATATTTGGATCTTATATCGTAGAATAGGACGACATTTACACTCTTAAAAATGTAAGGTGTGTGTCATTGATATTCTGGCCAGTTAGGAGATGAGGATTTTTAGCTAGGGATCATTATGCAAAAAAATAAATCTGTATATTATTGCTGTGATAAAAAATATATTTTTGGTACAATATTAAAATGGACAAGAATATCACACATCTATTTTGAGCCTTTGTTGCAAAATTTTCTTGAATATATAAAATTCGTGTTATAAGCAGTTTTTAGCTCTAGCTCAGTTTTTATCATGGACCAACAGAACATTAAGATGGGAAAGTTAAAGGGCAATTCCATAAAGAATTGCAAACTGTAATTATATCATTTACCAGATATGTCATAAAGACCATATTGGGGGATATGAATACAAAGACTAGAAAGGGGCAAGAATACAGACCAACAATGGGAAGGAGTACCTTGCATGATACAACTAGCTTAATGGGTCAAAGACAAATTCATTTAGCCGCTGAAAATAGTATAGCAATCTCTAGCACCTGCTTTGAACGTAAAAATTCCTCATTGGGTGTTTTGGGGTAATTAATTCATGATCCCCTAATAGAAAGAGACAAAATCAAACTGGCCATATCTTTATTGTCTTAAGGCATACATATGTGATGTCAGAACTTAACGAGTAGCAGATTGTGATATGGATAACTTCCTTTGTATGACTAAAATTATTACTTAATTTTCTAAGGATCGAAAGATAATGGGAGAAAAGCAATTGTGAGATATAACTGTAAAAAATTTAAAGATCAAGAACTTAGACAGGAATACAAATCAACTTTTAATAGTAAACTATAATTAGAGGAAATTGTAAACATAGAAAATATTGATGATAAATAGAAAGCATTGAAGAATGTTATGAAGAACAGAGGAAACTGTGTACTTGAGGTAAAAGAAAAAAGTCACACATAAAGGTATTGCTTCGATCACGAATGTATATTTGCTACCCAACGTAGAATAAAAATCCATAAAACATATGGCACAGAAATTTTCTAGAAATTTTTTTTGCATTGTTCAAAGAAACTAGAAGACAAGAATAGAATATGCATAAGAAATTAAATTTTACAATGTTCTATTTAAAGATACTGAATATGTAAAGAGATAAAGTGACAAAAGTATTTTCTTTCGTGATATTAATATAGAATGAAAAAGCTTTAAACCAAAAACAACAGCAATTAGAAATAAAAATGGAAAATGCTGTTGAATAATATAAATACTGTTTTCCAAAATTGGAAGGAATATTTTAAAGATCTGCTGAACACACTGAGAACCAATTTATATAATAACTGAAGGTTGTTAAAATAATAATGAAACTCTGATTCCCCCACAAACATTATTTGAAATCAAGAAATCCCTGATAAAGTTGAAAAACTTCGAACCACCAGGTCTAGCATTAATTCCATCAGAACTTATAAAATATGTTGCATCCAGCAGCATAAGCATAATGCACCATTTGTTTGAATGCATCTAAAATACTGAAGTGATGCTGAAGGAATGGAAACTCAGTATCACCTGTCTAATACAAAAAAAATAGAAATATCCTGGAATTAAGTTTGTTTTGCACATCACACAAAGAGCTCTCTGATATTTTCTACAGCAGATTGGTCACTTACACAGAAAATATAATTGAAGAATACATGTCTGGCTTCTCCGTAGCGATAAATCAACAAACTAATCTTCAGTATAAGATAAACAATCAAAGAAACATAGGAATTTGGAATTCAAACTCACTGTGTGTTTACTGATTTCAAAACAGCATATGATAAAATAAACGGTAAATGACTTTTAAATGCCATGAGAGAATTCAACATTCCTGAAAACATTGTCCTCCAGGTAGTCTTAACTTTAACACAGGCCAAGGTAAAAAATAAAGTGCCAAAACAGTTTATCTGAACATATAAACATCTTGCATGGTATAAGACAAGACCATAGCCTATAGGCTATCTTGCACTGAAGAAAATTATCATCGATGCAAACGTAAATTCTATAGTGGAACCATTTTCAAAAAAATCTATGCAGTTACTTGCATGTATTAATGATATCGATTTCATAGCCAGAACATTTGAAGCACTAAAATAGGAATTCAACTCAAGAAATTTAAGCCACTAGAATGACTCTAAAATTTAAAAAAAATACCAAAGCCAAATTTGTGCCTTTTTTAGTGCTAGAAATTGTAACTAAATATAATAAATTAAAACCAAATGTATGCCTTGTTTTAGTATTAAAATTGGAATATAACCTATCTTTCTTAGAAATATGCAGTTATAGATTTAATGTTCTAATGGGATTTATTCATTTACGTTCTGTGTATGTGAAATTATTACACAAAAATATTTACTAAAAGCCATAGCAGAATTGCAACTGCCAATCTATGTCTTTTTTATTTTAAGAATTAAGTCTAATTTCATTTAAAACAACAAAACTAACAATATATAAATTTTTAATAAGGCCTGAATCAACTTATTCAGCCTAAACATGGACGGTGACAGAAAAAGATAGGGTAACACTGCCAGTTTTTGAGAGAAAAAACCTTGAGAAGACTTTTTGGAAATGCCCACGTAAAATGCGTATCGAGAAAAACAAATATTGAATAATTCAGAATATATATAAAAATGCAAATACAACTTATAAGTATATAATTTAGATAATTTTGTTAATTAATTTAGAATATTAATTAATTTATGTAAATTAGGATAAATTAAGCTAATTCATATAATTTAGAATAATATATAATAATAGAATTCAAAGATTAAGATAGCCTGAGCATCTTATCTTCGAATTATAAATTCGTAGATTCTTCATGGCCAATAAATAGGATGTCGGAAGAAAAGGGTGACAAAACATAGATCGGTTGAACTGCATTGAAATTAACTTAAAACCATTAAAAATTATAGGCTGGAAGTCCAAAGGTTAAAGTCACAGCTTTCTGATTTCGTAATACGTGGTTACTTGAGTATGAAATTACTTAATGAGATTACCTGAGTAGATATACATTGTTTTCAAAATTATAAATCAAACAGCACATTAAGTGATGTTAAAATAATTGCAAAACCCATGATTATATAAATTTACACAAAGAACTGCTTATTTTAAACAATCCATTGATTCAGAACAACAAAAATGCGTATGAAATACGTTCATTTCAATTTTGTCACAGGTGGTGCAGCCTTTGATACTATCGAAAGTGGATATTTAAAGCGGCTAATCATTTTCGTATTGGAAATTCTTTGCGGAGGAGCGGCATTTGTGATTCCTTTTTGTCCAAATCTGTCGGCTCTCAGTGCTGCATTCTTCGGTGCTGGAATTTGTCTGAGTGCACTGGACACTGGTAAGTGACATTTTAAACAATTCAAAATAAATGTTACGGGTTGCTTTAAATTACATATACATGCAAACATTCCCGTATACATGAAACACTAGTAGAATCTATCTGATGAAATAGTCGAACCAGAATCTCAAATATGGTTATTTGAAAGTATGCGCTGATAATTGCAAACTACGCCGAGTTCGTGGTTATATTTACGGTGAGGAGACATTAAAATTTTGAATGACAACACTGACTTTTTCTTCGCTTAAATTAATCAGAGTATTAAAGACCAAAATAGGCATTCGAATGATTAGTGTATAACGAATATTACAGATTTAGACATTTGCAAGAAAACACTCGTGCAACACTGATCAATTTTATTAGGAAATAAGTACATATTGACATTCCAAAAATTTAATAATTTTCTCACTGTAACCGTATTTGTGAACTTTTCGTGGCTTGAAATTATCACAATCTACTGCACACACCTTCAAACATCTACGTTAGAAATTTTGATTCGATTAGTTGAGAAAATAGGCCGCCAAGTATCAACATATATATATATATATAATATATATATATATATATATATATATATATATATATATATATATATATATATATATATATATATATATATATATATTAAGTTAATGCATGAATTATCTTTTTCTAGGACAATGGTTTCTAATGGGTAACTTCGGAGAAAAATAACTATTTGGGAAATTTAACAATATTTTATATTTACTGAGCTGTATTCAAAATGCTGTTTTACACTACAAAGCAAGTTTTCACATAAAATTGAGGCAAAAAATCATCTGAATGAGTTTTATAACTGCAAAATTTCCTTTTGCTACAAAATTATTAAATTCTGAGTTTAAATTCATTTTCTTTGCCTTTCAACCCCTTTCTGATCAGCGGAGTATTGGGTAAACATGATTTTGTGCCATGAGTAAGGCAATATTTTTTGAAAATTCGAAATAAAATTTTAAACATCAATTCCTCTGTAAGAAATATTTTGTAGAAAGATATCCTATATATTTTGCAGTTTCGTTCATCATTAACATTCACACATCTATCACAATGTTTGAAAAGAAAGAAAATGAACCACAGCGTCCCCTTGAAGTAATCAGTGTTCCGAAACGGTATCTTTTACTGAGAGTGCAAATTAGCAACAAAATGAAGCATAACCTACTTTTTAAATAAACCAATGATTAACGTCTTGATTTAAGTTTCATTCAATTCCATGCAGTCCTTCTCGGTTCAATCCTAGACAAAATATTTGACTGACAAATTAATAGCTATGCAGTTGATTATCAAAACAATCGAGACAGCTTAGATATCTAAAGAATGTTTGTTGTATTTACATCTTCTATTTGGTGACGTGTAAGACTAACTTTGACAAGTAATAAAGACTGAATTCACCTTGGAACCGATTAATGTAAATCCAGAATAGTATTTAGAAGAATACTGTGCCATTCTTCATGGAGATACTGTGAAATTTCTGGAAGAGATGACGGTGGAGGATATGGATTCTGAATTAAAATCTCCATGGTAAACCATAACTTTTCAATTTCATTCAACTCGTGTGACTGCCAGCCTTAACAGATGTTTAACTTTATCTCGGTGCTCATAAAATCATGATTGAACAATTCCTGCTACAATGAATAAGGGGATTATAATCTGGAAAATTCCGTCCCTTTCAGGAATCAGAGTTTAAATTCATTGGTCTCGCGAGATAAAGTTTCAAATTAACCACCATTTCTCTTAATGATCCTTGCTGATTAATACAGCAAAACACCACGACACAGCTGCCCATATCATGACAGATCTATACGCGTGTGCAGGTATCTTCAAAACATAAACCCATCCTGATGTAGAAAAAGTATGAAAAATAGACCATATATTACATTCTTCAACTAACCTATTAACCATGTTTTGGGACTGTAACATGAGTGTTACAATCCCAAAAGATGGTTAATCGGTAAGTGTAGGCCACGCGTGGCATTAAAATCTGTGACAACTGGTTTGGGAATCGTTGTTCCGCTTTAAATGTTTTGCTTATGAACGTGTCTTCTAGCGGTGATCATTGATACTCGAGAATCCAGATGCTGATTCAACATTGTGTTTACTTCTGCTGCACTTCTTGACGAGCTGACAGCCGAATGGTTAGTGCTCTTGTCTTCGATTCAATATTTCTGATACTCAAATCTGTTCTTGGGTTTGTAGTGTTTCTGAACCCACTTTAAACCATAGGTCTCTGTGTAATAAACATTTGTGTGTGCCCTGCTACCACATACAAGAATATACACATTTCTCTATTTATAAAAAAACTCTTACAAAATTTAATGTTATCTATTATTAAAATTATTATATATATATATATATATATATATATATATATATATATATATATATATATATATATATATATATATATATATATATATATATATATATATATATATATGCACGTTATTTTTAAATATATTAATGTTGGGGAATGATTCACACATCACAGAATAAATTTTTTTAAAAAAAATAATGGTTAAAGTATTAGCATTATTAAATTTTGATTTATTTCCTGGTGTGTTGTTTCTTTTTTATTTTATTTATTTATATATTTATTGCCTTCAGTTTCTGTCTCTATCACTGTATTGATTATTATTTTATTCTATCTCTGTATTGTAAAAACATTTTTTTACAGTAGCATGGAATTAATATTAACGAAAGCAAAAATGTTTCTTCAAATTTTTTTCCTAATTATTTTTTCTTGGAGGAATATTTTGAGCTTGAGCGTTAATTTTTTATTTGAAGATAGTAAAAGAAACTTATAGTAAAAAGGATGTCATTCGTTTTGCGTTTGAATGCATAAAAAAGTCTTGCATTTATGTGATTAAAAAATGAACATTTAAAAAAAGGAGAGCGAAAATGAATTGTGAATTCTTTTTATAAGTGTAAATTTAACATCCGAAAATCTATAAACTTTACTGCATTAATTGAAACTCCGATTAAACGCATTCAATGTTTCGACAAAGTTTTCTCCAGTTGGATAAACAAGTTTTATATGATTTCATATTCGAGCTTGTTTTTTTGTAGATTTTTGGCTTTTTCTCTAAAAACATTTATTAAAAGGTGCATTAAACAAATAGTTGATAATATTGGGTTCTGAAATTTCTTTTTAAAATCTACAGTAGGTAATTCAGATAAAAATATGATTCATAATCCTTATCAGTAACACACCTACAATATATGAACCTATCGATATCTACACCTTCAAACTCTGAAGATTTTTATCAATATTATTATGACAAACTTTGAATTCACAAAGCACATCCCATTTCCTTCGTATCATAAGACACCCAATTATGATTCTAACGATATTACTTACAGATTTAAATTAAATAAAGCGATATAATATTCGCTCACAAATTGATAACTTAGTATATTTTACTAAAGGAATATGAAGTCGTAAATTTATTCATGACAGCCACAGGAAATGAGACAATTTCAGTGGGCACAGTTCGAGATGTTTGATTTGATGTGTCATCTGCAGATTTCGCTGTTTATTGTGCTGTCGAGACATAAATTGGCGCCTAAGCATGCGACAGGATGGGAAATACATAAGTAAGCTCTGCCTAAATTGGCATGGAGTTCCCTTTCAGGATACGACTCTTTACTTACAAGACACGATAGGATTTATAAATTGATCCAGGTAAATTTAAGCATATAAAATTTGTGCTTATAAAATATTTTGCTATAGCAGCGCACGTGAAATAACTCCATAGATGATTGAATCACATCAGTTTAAGAGTTTGAAATTTTATGTTTGTGGAAATGTGATTTATTACTTAATAAATTAAGTATAACCGTAAACATTTGCAAGAAATGCATAAACAGGACATAAGTTTTATGTGGACTAAACTATGAAACGAATACCGCCAAAAAAGTTCTAGTTTTACAATACATAAATTCAGAAATCGCCCTTACGTGTTAAGAAAATTTTACCATTAAGAAGATTATTTTCTTCATTTTTGATTAATTGGAATTTTCATACATAAAAACATATATAGCACTTAATATTAAAATGCGGCCGATCGATGGCTGAGTAGTTAGCGTGCCTGACTCCTGAGCTGTGGGTCCCGGGTTCAAATCCCGGTTCTGGCATGAATGTTTCTTTTCTTCTCTGTACTCTCTGTGTTTCTCTGTCCTTTCTTCTGTGATGTTGTATGAATGTGGCCCACCTTATAAACGGGTTTGTGGTGGTTTGGCGCGGGCAACGCTACTCGCCTTCGTGACTTGGTTCACAGGTGCCCGTTGGGTAACGATAAATGAAGTAGTAGTTTCTGCCCTTGTTGTGGCATAGGGTTCGTCACCCAAGTGTGCCTGCCATTGGAATATTAAAATGCAATCATGAAAATCGTTATACACTGCTCAAAAAGATTAAAAGATATTGAGGTTGTGGATTGATCTTACACCTGGAGAATTGCTTGTTTGATTGATATTGCTGATATATGTAGTATGTTATGTGAAATTAAAATGGCATTCGTTTAGCAGAAAAGAAAGGTTTTATTGATCATATTTGGGTACAAAAAGAAAAAAAAATTTGCCAATGAAAAAAAAAACAAATTAAAAAATATTTACTTTAAATAAAATCATTTTAGTAAAGTTCCACTGAATGGTCAGCAAAAGTTGAACATCGGTGAAGCAACAAGTGAACGAAGATGTTAATGAGGGGATAGGATATTGTGTCCCGTTTCTTGAGAAGAGTTTGTTCTGACGCTGAATTAAATTTCCACCGTGAATTTATCACACAACATATTAGCAATCAATTTTTTTATTATCATCTATGATTGCACATAACATAACATTAATTTACAGGAACATTTTGTAATAGGAACACCAACATTACATTCTCAACATGGCCGTTCTAAATCACTTTCGAATCCAGCCGAACAGCCCGCTATTCTCCTTCTTTTTAAAAAAAAAAAAACTCGTGTTGCTGTCTCCGCAGCGCCATCTCGAGTCGTCGAAATCATTACAAGCTCTTGCTTATTCTCGAAAAGTTCGTGCTAGCGGTAAGCGTTCAGCAGCGCATCTGCCTATAACGTCCCAAACATGTTCTATTGAGTTCATGTCCGGAAAACACGCTGGTCATTCCATTCTTATGATTCCTTCTTCCAAAATGAAATAACTCATCAAGTAACATAATGTGGCCTGCAATTTTCATTCATTAACACGAAATCATCTCCTATTGCTGCTGCGTAAAAGGCTAAAGTCTGAGGATCTCTTCCTTATATCGGTGAGCAGTCAGAGCTCTATTTCAAAAAGATATGGAGATTGGTGTACCCATCAATGTAGATGCGAGCATAGAGCATCATTTCAAAATTTACTTGGACGAAAGCAAAATTTTTCCTGTACCACGTTAACTCCAGATGAAAATACGCCTATTATCAGGCTGAAGAGAAAAACGGGTCTCGTCAGAGAAAAGCATACAGCACCATTCATTTCATATGCTCAGTTGGCCCCTCTGTAAGGCATCTTAATGTCACTGTAAATCGCACCATTTGCCGATGAACATACAGGCCTAGAGCTTGAAGTAGTCTCGGACAATTTATGGGGAAACTATAGTACCAGTGGTCAAGGGAAATTAATTTTAAAGAAATGTTTGGCATTCCTATTTTGGTGTCTCCGCGCCATTATCGTTGAATAATGGTCTTCATTTGAATTTTTATTTTTACCTTACCCTGATCTTTAATCTTCATTTTGAATCTTCAAAAACTGGTTCTTGATCTTAGAAATGAAGCTTTGTGAAACTCCAATGGCTTCTGCTACTTCAGGTTATGTTTGGCTTGGCTCTTCTCTAACCACAACAGCTAAAACAGATCTTCAAGCTTCTAATTCGGGTAAATGACTTCGTTGTAACATCAACGCTCATCGAAGCAACGCACTTATTCAATTCTCCTTTGTCTTACACTGAGTTGAAAGCCAAATCTCATTTGCTGCCACTAAAGCGCCATCTTCTGTGTCAAATTCAAAATCTGCATTCTGTGAAGTTTGAAAATGAGAAATATTTGCATTTGTGACTCTCTTATTACGTTTAATGTAAAAAATTGCTTATATCGTATTTTATAAATGACTTACAATATCCTTTAATTGTTTTCACAGCAGTGTGTATTTATTATTTTTTATGTCATGAAAAATTTCTCCAGTTATGAATGTTTTATTCACATCTATAATATTGCATATAATGTGAGCATTGAGGAAGTAATAGAAAATATGCAGTATTCTTGACTGTTCATAGGAGTCTATCATAATTCAGTTTAAATTTAAAATACTATAATCTAAAAAGTTATGCAAATTTATAACGTGTCATTACATATCATATTCGTGTTATGTTAAATAATCTATGTCTTATTTGTTCACAAATTTGTGTCTCGGTTGCATTTTGTACAGTTTTCTTTGAAACTTATTTTATAATGCCGACTCTGGTTTATATGAAATAAAAGCTTTGTTTCATTTCAGAATTTTGATTATTGTATTTATTAGTTTCCTATTCACATATTTCTTGCAATTCTGGGGAAAAAATGTTTGGCTCTTTGGTCTTTAGTTCAACTGCTCGTGAGTTCGACTCTCACCTTTTGGAAGGGAATGATTACCGTGAATCAGAAGCTATTTTAAAATCAAGCGTTCTGCTCGAACTATTCGTTGTGTTTTAAACGTGAATATAAAACGACAAACAAATTACTAAAATTAATAATTACATGATTTTCTTTTAGGTCAAAATATGATATCTGTTTACAAGAAAGAAAAATTGAATACATTTTGAATTTTAACCCTTTGGATGCACATTTATTCGAATAATATTTTTGCATTTGGAGCACATTTAATTCTTTGGGGTAGAGTAATTTGTAAGAACAGCATATTTTATGCAATTATTAGAATTTATTGGCTCTCACCTTTTTTTTTTCCAAAACCTCTTTCTATCACTTGTCTGGCATATCTATTTGTCTCTTCCACTATGCTATTCCAAAAATCTTCATTTAGGACTTCATTCAAAACATCCAAAGATTTTGGATTAGCACTTAACCTTCGCAGACACAAAGGATTTATTCCAGGCACTTCACGAAACCGTTTTACATTAGGTACATTGTCTTTTTCTTCACAAATCCATTGATCTAATTTCTGAGGAGAAGATTCACTATCACTGCTTGATAAGTATCTTCTACGTCTTTTGCATCTTGGTTTTATCTCACTATCATCACCACTATCATTGTTACTTTGAAATAAACAAGAATGAACATGTTAAATATTGTCTCATTTTCAACGACGTATCAGAACGTCATGCGCGACTTTGGTCAAATTAATGCATGACGTTCTGATACGTCGAATGCGGTCAAAGGGTTAATATTTCTTTTGATAAATTACATGTACGACAAAAACAATTCGATTACTTGTAGATAAAGAACAGCGTATAAATGCCAAAAAAAATCTCATGATTTTTAAATTGCTTTCTCGTTCAAATTTGAACTACATGAACATTTATCTTTGATAGGGTACAACACGTACATGCTTCATATGTGGGGCAGGAAAAGCAACCCTTACTACTTGTGCCTGCACTTCTTCTTCGGCGCTGGTGGACTCATAGGACCAGTGCTCGCGAGAATATTCGTCGAAGATGTCAAGCCAACCGCTGCTACGTTGAACGCGACTCTGAGCGTCTCAATCAATGACATCTTCACCGACAGATTTCCTTCTATTCTGTACTCTTACATCGCCCTCTGCTGCATGTTCCTGTTCGTCGCAGCCCTCTGGTTCCTTACACTCTGTTGCCAGTGCGACATCGGCCACTTGGGATCGACGAAAGCAGCCGCAGCCATAAAGGTATGTCTATCTCTTACGAACTCTAATTTAGGTTCCGCGTACGGAACAGATTATTAGCCTAAAAGGATGATGTTAGACTCTTTAATCTACACCTCTTAAATTAGCTCTCGGAATGTCTTTTCATAGATAGCGGACCAAGTTCATGTATCCAAGAAAAAAAACTAAGAAAACTTCCCAACACCAATTTTGACTGATGTACATGCAGAAAATGGAAGTGCAGAATACATTTCCGTTGTTCAGCAATAATAGGGATCAAGTCTGGAATCTATTGATCTAAGCAGCGCCATCCTACCAAAAAGCCGCGATTCTAGTTTTTTTTTTTTGGGTTGATATGAGAAAGTCGTAAGTTATATGGAAGAATATTTTGTTCATTAATATAACACATTGTGTTATGGTGGTAGAATCTTTCAATTCAGTTGGATGGTTGCAAGTTACATTCCATCTACTGATGGCCGTTTTGAAGCTTCGTATAGGATAGCTTAACCCCTGATATTCATTGAAAAGCATTTGAACCAAAGAAAATTTATGCCTTCCGGCATACCTGTTTCTCAAGTTGTTGGAATTATAGATTTAAGGGTTGGTGAAGCCCCAGATAGAAGCTGAAATTCGAGTTTTCTAGATTTCACTTCAGCAGTTCTTGGGTTAGATTTTCATCACAAGTAGGACATTAATAAGCGCAAGTAGAATAATTCTTCTTCTGCAAAATTTT
Source organism: Latrodectus hesperus (assembly GCA_037975125.1). Lineage (NCBI taxonomy): Eukaryota > Metazoa > Arthropoda > Arachnida > Araneae > Theridiidae > Latrodectus > Latrodectus hesperus. The sequence goes on along the minus strand of CM075857.1, from coordinate 6,874,597 downwards.
CACCACAGAAATGAAACACACATAATAATCTTTTTAGCCTTAGTGTGGAGTGCAGTTTGATCTGAACAAATTTAGTTTTTGACTTGCAAAGTATTCTTAGTGTTGCCATTTCAGTATTGATTAATGTCGTTTTTTCAATAAATTCTTATTATAATTTTATTCAAATAAATAAGCGTTTTTTTCTTAAACAGAAACCGAAGCATATAGGCTTAAGAAGAAAATTGTTATTTTCACATTTTGCATTTAAAAAACAACTAACATTCTAACTCATTTTATCATAATTCAATTTCAATGTGTGTAAATATTATTTGCATAGCTCTTACAATCGTTCAGAGCTCATGAGTATATTAAAAAAGCTGCAACAAATTCTTCAGGTGCCGACCAAGAAGTTCACAATTTTCGTGGTGATGAGCACCTGCCTTTTGATGTTCCTCACCGGCAGCATCGACTTGGGATACGTGCACATGCTCTCGACGTACGCTTTGGAGGGCTACCGCTTCAGCACTGTCAACATGGTCAACCTTACCGCCATCTTCTGGGGATTCTATACAATTGGAGGAGCTTTGGCGATATTTTTCGCTTTTTCGTATGTGGTTTGACATTTGATTACGTTTATATTTACTGTAAGAAAGCTAAGACGTATTTAAAAGTATACGTCACAATATTCGTTGCAATATATAAATCCCACGCGAAAAAACTTCATAATATAGTATGTGGTTTATTCACAAAGTAAGTTCCGTTTGGTAATAAAATTAAATTGTGTACAGATAAAGAAAAATTATTTATTGCACAAAATTATACAACTCTTAAACCACTTTTCCACATAACTGCCGAAATTTTGCAGGCATTTGTCATAGCGTGGCACAAGTTTTTGTATACCTTCTTCATAGAAGTTTGCCGCCTGTGTCTTCAACCAGTTGGAAACAGTTTCTTTCAGCTCTTCGTCATTGTTGAAATGTTGACCGCCAAGGAAAGACTTGAGATGTAAGAACAGATGAAAGTCGCTAGGAGCGAGGTCAGGTCTGTACTGAGGATGGTCAATTCCATGGCAAGAGCACTAATTGTAAACTAACGGTTTTCCTTGATCTTGTCATCAATCGTGTGAACCAGTTCTTCTGTAACCAAAGATGGACGCCCACTTCGTTCTTCATCGTGCACTTCACTACGTCCTTCATTGAGGTGTCGGACCCATCTTCTTACCATAGAATTTCTCATCGCATTTTGTCCGTAAACTTCGCAAATTTGCCGATACATTTCAATTGGTTTCACTTTTCTAGCATTCCGAAAACAAATCACAGATCTGATTTCACAAGCGGCGGGTTTTTCAATCAACACCGACATTTTAAACAAGCACAACAAAGCGTACGTGGCTGACAGCGATCTCAAAATGGCGCACGTTTCTTATCCTTGATACAGAGCGTCTACCGCGCATGTGCGGAACTGTGATCACAGCGCTGCAGCAGAGATAAATTGAAACGGAACTTACTTTCTGGATATATTTCGTATTTAATATGATTACATTTTTTTCAGACTTTTAGCAAGTATGCGATAAAAGCTATGAGGTACTAGATAATGATAAACGCTTTGAATTACTAAAAAGATAATGACTTCCAGTAAAAGCCTGAAACAAAACGAGGGATTACTTATGATAGAATTTTCCTTTTTCAATTAAAAAGTAAAAGTACATTTCAACCTTTTTTAGAATACTCTGTGTAGTATATTCCATGAATGAAAAATTTATGATATTCCTCGCGAGTCTCGAGTTATGATAAGTTATTCCTCGCTTCGCTTTTACTGGAAGGTATCGCTACCTCCTATAGCTTTTACCGCAAGGTATTCATAAAATTCTGAAATAATATCCAATAAAAGAATGCTTCGAACCTTTAAAAAATACATTAGTAAAAGCTAAGTTTTACGAGTAAAACCTACGATTAATTAAACTTCGAGTATTAAAGACACGTATGTTAATATGTATTCAAAGTACAATAACAAGTTTCCAAAATAAATGAGGTATCCATTATGCATTGTAGTAAGTGCTGCTATATAACGTGGCATGGAGTTAAATATCTTTTAAATGGCTGCTTAGTGAAGAACATTCATTGTTATCTGAATGTGTAATTAAAATGCATCACTAGAAACTTTAGGACGAGAAATCATTAGTGAAACGCTAATAACGAAATCTTTCACATGTACAATGACTGAAATTCGTAGGATAAGCAAACTAAGGAAAACGTTAAATGTGTTTTTCACGAAAACAATATTTGAAATTTTTAATTACGCTTGAGCAGATATCATGCTGTTGAAACATATCTCTAGCATTTCCTTGACGAAAGGAAACGATTTTCATTTCTAGAACTTTATTGGTAATTCACTCCTGTTGTTTTTAAGATCAGTATATATGTTGGTTTATATATTAAAACCCATTGCTGTATATAAGTATTCGTTGACGATCACATTAGACAATCATAGCTGGAATTAGCATTCACGACATAGCATGCAACAACGACTGCCATCAAGGTATTACCAAGTAACGCTGAATTCCTCAAGGAAAAAAATCACTTTTTACCAATGTCTTTCAAACACATTCATCCGCAGATACCAATGACTATGCATAAGAAGAAGTTTGCTCTCAATCCATGGTACTGGAGCCGTCATGATTTGATGAAACAGACAGTGATATTTTTGAAAAAATGGACCAGTGTAGTACCAACTGGCTCCATGAAGTTGCACAACAACTCAGACTTGTGATATCTTTATCGTCAAGCTGATTATGATTTTCAGAATTCACTCCTGACTCTCTCAGCCTGTTGTTTACCGACCCGCATTGCATCAGTTGCCATTGCAAGATTAGGCAATCTTCCTTGATCAAAGCTGATGATTCTTATATTTTCAAGCTGGAGATCCAGTAGGTCAGTAGCTTCACGCCGTTTCTTATTAAGATCAGCAAAGTGAAACAGCATTTGTAGCGGACATTTACTGGGAAGTAGACCAAGCTCTTACTTACTGGGTTGCCTTAGCTTTGTGGGATGGGAAAGTGTCAACGTTCATCTGAGACGTCCAAAGCCACTGGTGTGATGTGAATGTGGTGAGGAGAGTGCCAGTTAAGTTGGGACCTCGTCACTTGTGACTTTGGTTAAAAATGGTAGAAGATTATTCCAAACTCGCAAACCTTAAGGCTGCAGTTTTGGAATACATTTTGCTTACCGGACCCTCCTTTACCGCATTATACGTATGCATCCTTTCAAGCTCATTATGGTTAAAAAATGTCGTTTTATGTGTATAAAAGTTTTATGAAGATCTTAGATTATGAGTACAGATGGATGGTGGATATGAAAAAACTAAACTAATTTATCTTTTTACCTATCGGATTACCACAGTGCTATTCACGAGATTCAGAATAAGAAAATGTTTAATGGTGTCTCAAATTTCAGTCTTCGACCGTTAATGTTTGTATTTGGTGTTTCAACGAAAAGAATTGTCAAGTATTTCGCAATAGAAAATTAACAATAATCTCCTTTGATAACTTTTGCAACCCATAAGTCTTGTACTTCATGTACTTACGGTTATAAGTTTTATAATAAGAAAGTAGGTGATCTCAAATAATGTCTGCCTCTCATAATGAAATATCGTGAATTGGTTGCGTGACGTTAGAGTACGGTGCCAATCAAAGTTTATTGGAAGCATGCCAATAGAAAAACAGAGGGGAAGTGAATTCAGAGCTGAACAAAAATATTTAAAAGATCACATGAAAACTCTTATTTTATTTCCCGAAACAAATTTTTAAATTTTGAATTTAAAATATAATATATAAGTTTCTACATAAACATAATATATTGAGTATTTGCGTAAGTTGTATTTTTTTTCGAAGACAGACTTTCAGGGAAGAATTTGATTGCTGCATAATTTGCCATAATTTGTTTCATTAATCAAGTGCGGTTGCCAACACTACGAATGATGTGTAGCGTACTTTTTTTTTAATTTCGAAGGTTCCATCCGTTCTTTATGATCATCCTATGTCTCCTGATGGAAACAGCTGCTGGCCTCGTTCTGATCCTGCTGTCCAAGTCGGATAACGACATGCTGGCACTCGGCAACGCGCTGCTGGGTATCGGAGCGGCTGCCCTCTGTGGATGGACCATCCTTTGGATGGACCGGTACATAGTCACCACTTACAAAATTGTCTCGACTCTCTTTGTTGTGGAATCGTTGGCTGAAATGGCGAGTACATTAATCTTTTTTTATATAAATGATTTCATTTATCTGGCAGGGTTTTGTTTTATTAAGAGAAATATGCCATTTATATTAATTGTGGTTGAAGTATAGTTATTTATTTAAGTTACTTAATAAAAAATTTAAAGCTGAGAGAGAGAAAAAAAGGAGGAAAGCTTCTTCATACAAAATAAACTCTAAATGTTTATGAAATCTTACTGGTATATTAATGAAGAAAAATTTTCTACAAATTTTACTTTATTAAATATGTAAATATGCTTTTTGTGAAACGTGCTTGTTAAATATGCAAATGTGTTTTAAATGTTACTAAATAAATATATGTCCTCATCATACCCCCCATTAATCGGATAATGAAATTTAAAACATCCCTTACTAATTTTGTTTCAAAAACTTTTGAAAAGTTAGGAAGCATTTTATTATTAATATTAAGAACTGAATGCAAATTTTTAGTGTGATGGTTTTAAGTTTCACTTACTTTAAACAATTTTAAGCAATTTAACGAGTGTGAAAGCATTTAGTTTTATCTTTAGAATGTGCTTTGTATCGATTAATTATACGTGTGCAATAACATCTGTCAGTTCATTATCAATACATTAATCAAAATTTTTTTTAATATTTTAACACATGCATTTTGCATTTAATGCATTTTGGACTGCATAACCACTTAAAGCTGTTGTCAGACCATTGACGTCCATTGCATAAGTCCTCTCCATGGTAACTTTTCATTGATTGGGGGGGGGGCGACACGTGAATACAGAAATTCACGTGTTACAAGGGAAGAAACCCAGAAAACTACCATGAACCCTCCCCGATAGACACTTTTGGAAAAGAATGTCGTTTTCCTCCGAAGAGCGGTTCCTTTCTACAGGGCCGCCCCATATTGTCAATTTTGAAACTGCAGAATATTTTCCCTCAACAAAAAAATGTGATAAAACAAACTGTCGAAATATAACTACAGCCGAGATATCTCGGGATAAATATTAAAAACTTTATGTATGTGAACACAAGAAAACTGTTTAAAAACAAGTGAAATGCTTATGTAATATTGCATACACCTATGTTGAACAGAATTTAGATTCATTTTGCATGCATTTTCAAAGACGTTTTGTCAGACTTGATACAAGAATGCAACACATGATGAGGACTGTATGTTATATATAATAAATGATTATTATTAAAATCTATCGAGGAAATACTTGTAAGCATTTGGAAGAAGAACTATTCTTATGACAAGTAAATAATTAGTTAATTTTATATACTATATACTGTGTATCGTGATTATGTAAAAATAATTAACTATAAGTTATATCAGTCATTAAAAGTAGCAAGAAACAGGGTATATATGTAGATTTGTGTGAACAATAAAAAATCTTTAGTTACTTGATTGTTTTATTCTCTGAAGAAAAACACAAATTGCTTATAAAATCTTTTAAAAATCAATTTTTTGAATTTATCATTTCTTCCAACAAAAATATTTACTAAGGTCATTATTGAAAATTGATCAAAGTATAAATTTTTTACTTGAATAAATCTTTGAATGATGCCAAGGAAAATTTGTATTTCCTAAAATGTCCTCTTAATATTGAATTTAATAACAAACAACAAAAGGAACAAATTTAATTAATAGGATTCAAGTCTAATGCGCGCCGCCTACCCTGTGTAGTGGTCAGAGTGTCTGACTGCGGATAGGGAGGTCCTGGGTTCGAATCCCAGTTCGGGCATGGATGTATTTCCTCTCTCTGTCTATCCTGTCTTTGTCCTTTTTCGTATGAATGTTTGCCTATAAACGGGTTCCTATGGCATGTGTATAAACGGGTTCCTATGGCTCAGTACACACATGCCATAGGAACCCTATAAACGGGTTCCTATGGCATGTGTGTACTGAGAAAGTCGGACTCCTCACCAAAATAGGGTTCAGTTGGAAAAGTGGAGCAGCGCACCCCATATTGTCAGCCTGCCTGGCACAAGACAACAACAACAACAAGTGTAACGCGCAATATGTGTTTCACTCCTTTACACATAATGCAAATATTCTAGATTACTAAATAATTAAAAGAAAATATATAAATATTTTATTCTTATTAATTTCTGCAAGAGATACGTCCAATTTAGGTGTTATTTTAATATTAGATGCATCTAGTATATCTAAGACTTATCAAAGTGCTTATTTAAAAGGTGTTGCATTATCAGTTTTCCCATGCCTCTTTTAGAATTTTTAAAACAGATTGACAGAAAATAAATAACCTTAAGCGGATTGTTTTTTATGTACATTTTTGTCCCCATTTTGGAAATTATGATTTATATCTTTTTTTTAGGTTGTCCCCCAAATTCTGGCAATAACTCTGGAAATGGATACGAACAGTCTTTCCTACTTCGTCATCAGTGTCCCTGCACTGTATTTCATATTTCTAACCATGCAGTGTTTGTGTTTTTTCATTCACGGAGAAAAATACATTTCTTTGTCCAGGCTTCCGGAAAAGAAGAGAAAGCGGAGAGTTTGTCCGATCTTTTTGGAGTCCAAGCGCAAGGGCAGTGATGAAATTGTGCTGGAAAGTACTAAGTCTTTGGCCAGGACGCAAGTGTCAGACAGGGGTGCTTTCCTCGTCACTAGAAAAGACAGCGGGAGCCAGACGGATGGATACTTAAGCGACATCTACATGGATACGGTGGTGAATTCCAAGAAGGGGCTGGTATCTGCGGAAACCCCTCGACAGTTGTCGCTACAGGAATCTAAGTCTTCTTCAAGTTCGAGATCAGAAAAAGAAGATACCTCTCAACGAGTGGAGAAAAAGTCTGAAGAAACTCCAAGGAAAGAAAAGAATTCCGAAGAGAAATCAGAAAAATCGAAAGAAGAAACCAGTAACTCGGAGGGAAAATCGGATGTGCCCAAAAAAGAAAGCAGCGAGAAATCGGAACCTCAAAGTCCCTCAGAGGAAGAAGTGAAAGCATTGCCCCAGCGACCTAGGGCAAAGACATTTGACTGGTTTGGTTTAGGAAGGAAGTCCTCCGACCAAGAAAATAAATGAATTTTGCAATTATGGAAATATCTTTGTTGATTTTAGCTATAAGTCCGTACTGTACATAGGGTTCAAACACAGCTGGAAAATGTTGAAGTATTTCAAGCATGTTTGTGAAAAGAATGCCAACACAAGGAATTTTTCTATTTGGAAATACAAACCATTTAATGATAAATTTACTGGTGATATTTGCCTTGTCATTTAAAGACGTTAATCTAGAGTAATAAAATCACCCATTTTAATTTCATTAATGTATTTATTTCCATTAATATGCATAACCTTACATTTTTACATCCAAAAATTTCCTATAAGCAAATCTGCACAAATTCATTGCGCCTTGGAAATATTTGTCGTTAGTTGAATTAATAATTACTTCATATAATGGAAATAAGCTTCTATCAGGAGGTTGGACAATCTGTGTTCAACCTCAACGCTTTGAATCTGTGAATGTATCATTTATATTGCAATTGATAAAATCCTGAAAATTCCCAAGCACCAACTGACACAAATGTGTAAAATCCATCTCCCATTGCTTAGAATAGCTGGGATTGAACTCGAGTCCTTTCATACTGAAAAATACAGTCCTGCCATTAGAACACGATGAATCAATTATTAATTTTTTGGCATCACATAGCAGACAGCCTAAAAGCAAAAGATAGTAAAAGGCATTTTTAGATTCTCCGCGTTAATGGCCATCTGAGATGACTTTTCATAAAGTGGATCTATATTCACATATTGAAAAAGGGAAAAACTTAAAAACTATCAAGCAAAGGAGCATGCAGAAGACAAGCGCATTATTTATCTTTTATCGTTAAACAGTGGATGAGATCAAACACCAGACTTTATGTTCAGAAAAACGAAGTCCTAACATTAAACCACCATTTATTGAACCCTTAAAACCAATAAGAATTCAGTTGGGCCGTGGTGGCCTAGTGGTTAGTGTATCGGCCTTCCATCCGGAAGGGTGGGGTTCGATTCCCAATGCCGCCAAAGACCCACCGAGTACATGCGATATACGTGCTCGTTAAATCTGTGGAATCGAAAGTCCTGTGGTCGATCGTTGAGCAGTTACCATGGGTGCAATGATCTATAGAAACTTACTCTTCCTTCAGATCAATGCCAAAATTGCGGGAGTAAATCCTCTGGTGCTGCCATCTATCGGAGGATTTGAAGAGCAAAAGTCGTACCTTTACCTTTATAGTGCTCTGATTAAAAACGAAAGACGCTCCCAAATGACATAAGTTCGTATAGCCAAGGCATAGCAAGCTTGGCTTATCCAAGTGTCATTAGTAACAACAACAACAGAATTCAGTTAACTGAATTTTTCTAATTTTTTTTCTGATGTGGAAAAAATCTCCTCTATTTCAATGAAAGTGCCAACTATGTGTTAGAAAATCCTAATCTAGTAATGTCTTTCAATTACGATGTAATCTTCAACACACGAATAAATGTTCTTAAATCCTTAAGAAAACACGAATAGAAATCTTTATTTTTCAAAATAATTTTGGAATATACCACATCTTAGAGGAAAGAAAATAATACTTACACAGATTAGGTTTCTTTTTAAAAAAAATAACGCTTCAAAACATCGCCAAACATACCTCGATTCAGAGAACGAGAGAGAACTGCTTAATCATGAATGCAACCCGGGAATATTCTCCTTCACTTACTGAACAGTTTTCTTATTCTCTGACAGAAGATTACTTTAACATTCTTCGAGCTCATACATTCCATCCCACCCGAAGCGGGGAAAAAAAGAGAAAAAAATTCTTTCACCGTTTCAATATTTGAAAAGAATGAGACGTCACTACCTTTCAATACTTCTCCCCCTTCGCAGGTTTATTATTATTACTCTTTCTTTTCAACTTTAAAGCAAGTTTTCTTTTCTCAGCGTTTAGGCCGTGAAAATGTGGATTCTATAAAAATGCGTGTATACGCGAAAGAATAAGGTTGTTTAGTTTTTGAGGGAAATTTTACAATTGTTTGCTTTTGTAAACTTCCCTATCCTTCGAAACGATGTGAAATGGAATTTTATGAAACTTACGTCCAATCGTTTATTTATAAAATATCGTAAAATATTTTTTGTTACAAGGAATATGTTTAAAGTTATATCATTCCTATTCATATTTTATTATAAAAAATATTTTTAAAAGTTGATTTATATGTAGAATAACGTTACTTTTCATAATAATAAATGCAAATAAATAACGTTATCTTTTTATTTTAAAACTTATAATTTTTTTAAAAATAATTCTAAAACTTCATTTAGGGTAACATAATATTTGATAATAAAGAAAATGTATATCGTTATTTTATGCATATTTAAGTAAGTCAGAATTTTATTAGAAAATAATTTTACAAGTTGAATTTAGATAACGTTTAATTTCATAGTAATTAAAAAGGCATAACGCTGTTTTATTAATTTTTTTTAAGTTAGACAAACTTTTATTAGATGATATTTTTACAAGTTGATATAGGGTAGTGTTTAAAATTATTTTTAATAATTCATAATCATTAAACTAAAAGTTTTCATAATAATGGAACCAAATAAATAATGTTATTATTTGTGTTTTTTAAGTTAAATAAAATTTTATTTGTTTGATGCAAAAAACTTTCATTAAAGATTTTATCGAAAATTTCTTTGATGCAGGTCAACGTGCTTCAAAATATCAGCTAAATTTTCCATATGATTCAACAACATGAAATTATATACATATTTAATGTTACGAAAGTAATTTTTATTAATTAATTAAGTTTGCCTAAACACTCTAAATTTAATTTCTACATTAATTAAAATCATATTATGTAATAAATTATAAATGTTTTTTAAAAGAGATATCATTTTATGGAATATATACATCGAAGTTTGTAATTATACCTTCAAATTTTCCTTATGTTTTAATATTATATTTGAAATATCATTTGTAGTTATATTTTATAAAAAATATACAAATAGGTATATACTATAAATTTAATAATAAATAAAGCCATTACATAATATCTTTGGGAATAAAATTTTGTTGGAATACTTTTATAAGGCGTGCATTAAAATTTATTACAAGTTATCGCTTAATTTCCCCTTATTACTAATGCAATATGAAATTATATCATTTGTACTGATATTTTGTCATAAAATTTAACTT